>MU187639.1:0-34630 GCA_016904865.1 Pissodes strobi | reverse complement strand
AGCCTATGTGGTAAGAGATCTAGGAAATATTTTATTGAAGTTAAAACATTATCTGGGTAGTGAATAAGACTGAGATGTCAACGCATGTAACGTTCAAAGTTGTCTACCTTGCTTGGCTATTTACCGCTCATTCGGGTAAAGTCGGCGTTGATCGACTTCAGCCAACCGAGAGAGAGAAACGATCATCGGAGCGATGTTGGCTACCATAAACGTATTGTTCCATTCTTCTTTTTTTCAAAAAGAGCTGCGAATGGAAACTTGGGATTGGAGCACGTTTTTAGGCGATACTTGGGGGCTGCCGACGTTAAATTGTTTTTGGCGATCACTTTTTCCATTTGAGAGTTATGACGTCAAATCTCAAGTTTCAATTTTCTAGACTCGTACCTTTTGACGGTCTTTTGAACCCTATTGAAAATGACGAGAATCGAAAAGTGAAAATTTTGAAGCGATAGGCAGCGGTTCATGTCGATTTTATGGGAGATTTCGAGGTAAAATTTTACTCTACATCTAGGTTGTCGCAAGTAATTTTAAAATATACAACACAAAAAGTACTTGTATTTCATAATATTAATCACGCGTTATTGAAGTTTTCACTTTTGTTGCGTTTTTTTATGGCAATGACACGCATACTAAAGGGAGATCCTATAGCACCCGACGAGCGGTGTGTGTGTGAATATGTTGATTGACACGCTTGTTGAATAGTTGTAGGTTGTACAATCACAGTGATGTAGTGCGCCAGACAAATGGGTCCTTGTAAAGCGACGTTCTAGGTGTTTCCAGTTGTACAACGAACGGGTGCGCTCTTGCCATGTGTCGCGACTGTCGGACAGGTGTTGCTGAGGGTGGGATGATGCGGGCCAAATTCTGGGAAAATCTGGCATGAAAATAACTGCAAAACAGGGATATCTCGGCCATATTTCTGCGGTGTTTCAGACTATCCAGATTTCGGATCAACTCCGGGTCGCCGACGAGACGCACAGCTCTCTTCTGAATGGGATCCAGCAGCATTAGGGTGTGCTTAGGTGCGAGCAATATTTTAAGCACGGCCTTATTTGCGCTTTGTAGAACAAGAGCAGCTGCTGTGATGTATACAGTTTTTTTGTTGCAAAATAGCGCACCAAGCTTCTGCGAGGCTGATTTTGCGATGTTAGCAACATGGTGATGCCAGGACATATTGCCGTTGACCGAGACACCCAGTAGTCCGATTGACGAGGATGAAGTAATAGTCGATCCTACCATAATGATGTCAGGACCCGCCACATTGGCATTCTTGATAAGCTTGGCTGCTTGGGTTTTTCCTGCATGGAACTGGACCGAATTTCTGTCGCCACAAGTTCGAACTTTCTCCAGATCTTGATTAATTGTTATAATCTGCTCCTGCCTGCGGTGATAAGTCTCAGTCGCTGGTAAAGGCTTTGTTGATCTAAATTGTGAGACAATCTTCTGTCATCTGCAGAACTGTAAACAGGATTATTGGTTTCGATCGGCAGGTCATTAATATAGATGAGGAACAGAGTTAGTGGAAGTATTATGTAAGCTAAAGAACTTATCCACTCTTACAAGGAATTAGAATGTAACATGTCACTTCAGCTGCATTTTCTTCACTAGCGAGAGAAATATTGGCTATGCATGCAATCAAAATGGCAAATCATTTGATAGACTATAATAAATGTCCAGAAGTGGTTAAAAAAGATATAAAAACAGAATTGAAGTTAGAAAAGCGTCAGGGGAAAGAATTAAATTATTTAAAATCCAGCTTATTGTTACAGGAGAAAAACTCGATTACAGAGCGTGAAATTAGCGAACCTAGTGAGAGTCAAAGTACTTCCTCCACTTCATTTGCCCTTAGTACTCTTAACAGTGGCAGCAGTGGCACCCTTGATAGTTTCGTTGATCGCTCTCCTACTTGTAAAGAAGCAGATACTATTAGCCAGGCCCATTTTCGCCACCTGATCACCCTTAAATATGATTGAAAACAAGTAGGTATTGGATTGATGTCTTTGAAAAAGTAAGACCTTCTCTGATATTACCTTCTCGTTTTGTTTTGTCAAGTACGTTACTGGAAAATGTATATGAAGTAGAATTACGAGTGCAAGTTTGTCTAGCAAATACTAGTGTTGTCGGAGTCCAGTGTGACGGATGGACCAATTTTCGCAACGAAAGTATAGGTAACTTTATTATTACAACTCCTCAACCAATGTCTTATAAACTGTGGCCGTTGAAGAACATCGCCAAACTGGAGCATATATGTCAGATGAAATTAATTCGGTTTTTCTTGAGCTTGAGATCAAAAAAATAATAGGTTGCTGCACATATAATGCCGCTTATATGAAAAAAGCATAGGAGTTATTAGAAAGGAAGTATGAGGACAAACCAATCGCTTTTTATGGTTGTTCAGCCCATGTTCTCAATTTACTAGTAAATATTTTTAAGCTGGATACAACATCTGCATTAATCAACAATTGTAAAGCGATTGTAAAATCTGTAAAAAGTAAATCTATTTTTAACAGCAGCATTGTTAAATTTACAAAACGAAAAAAAAAACCAAATCCTTGCTCGCTGAAGTTGCCGGTAGTAACTCGGTGGGCCTCGATAGCAATGTGTCTTGAGAGTCTGGAGAGGAACAATAGTATATTATTTTATATGGAGGAAAAGTGATAATTTTATGGCGCGTAATAGAGAGCAAGCCATGAAAAGTAACTTATCCTCCAAATAAAATATGCAGTTTCTTCTTCAAATGTCGACAAATTAATGCAAAATCATCTCTTTTTAAGAGTAATAATTATTATTAAAGATAAGTGGGTTCGCAAGGCAGCTTAGACCTGTGTCGGTGAATAGGCACAGGTTGTTGCTATAGTAATGTAACATACTGCTGTCAGTACATACTGTCAACAATAATTATTTTTTTTTTAAATTGCGTTTGCGTTTTAAGTCCGTATTGATAAGCAGTTATTGAGTAAGTTCGGTTAAATAATAACCGATTTGTTCCTAAATTAGTGATTTTTAGAAATGCAGTGCACACCGCCTGAAATTATCCAAGAGGCAAAAGATAGTTTAATAAATCTTGAGTTGTTGACGCTTGTTTTGTTGTTTGTTTGTATCTATGTTGCTATGCTATGATAACACTTTTCATTCCGCCGGCGGGAAAGTGGAAAGTAAAGCTCCGGCGGAGGAAAAATGAAACTTAGCGGCCGCCTACACAGTCGAGTAATGACGGATTTCCTGACGTTTGAGGAAAATAATGATTTAAAGGCTCTCGCAATTAATGATATATACCAAGACTTCTAGAAAAGAGAAATATAATTGATATATATTGCGGAAAAGAACAGAAAGCTTTTTAAAAATTCTTCTACCCTTAAAAAAGTGGATTGCGATTCTGGAATCTGATACACCTGGACGAATTAGTGATGTTGTTAATGCCTTTCATGAAACTGAAGAGACACCTACTGAAGAAGGAATTACCACTATCGTCTCTTTTAAAAAATGAAGAAAACAAGGTACTAAAAGCTGTAGAAGTTAGAAAAACAGTCGTTTGAAGCCTATTCATTACGCTGCCAACATTTTGGATCCTAAGTACAAGGTAATAATTTTCAACTTGACAATTTTTTAAAATATTTGGTGATTTAAAATTTTTATTTCAGGAAAATGTCTTTCTGGACAACAACTAGCGGAAGGATTGCAGTATATTCACACCCTTGCCATCCATTTACCTAATGTTAACGAAAATGAAGGTTTGGAAAATTCTGCTGATTTTAGAAGCGATTCTGGATTTTGGTAAATGAGTCTTGTCGAAGAATCTGCAAAACATGAAAAAATACGCTCTATTACTTTTTGGAGACGCATTTGTACCCACTTGGCATTAAGGATTGTAGCACGTACGTTTGTTCTGCCAATACTGCGCTGGCACAAGAAGAGTTACCATCATCAGAAGCTGGTCCTTCTAAGGCATCATCAATAATTTTTCATAGTTGCAACGCGTATTTGTCAACAAGTGACGAAGATAGCGATGAAGAAATATGAAAAGCTTTAATTGAATCTGATGATGAGGTAGAGCCGCAAACTGAAAGTGGAAATGAGAAAGCTTAATTAATAAGTGTATTTTATTTTCATTAGTAATGTTATAAGGATTTTTTTATGTTTATTTGTTAGTTCATATAATGTGACTTTTTTAAAACCTTTGATACTCTTAAATTAGAGAAATAAAGTTTTGTTATTATTATTACATTGTTTACCTTGAAAAATTAGTCAGAGTTAGGTTTTTTTGTAACATATTTCAGAATTTTATATTGTAGGACTATAGGTAAAAGCAAGGTGACCCAAAATGACGCATTATGACGGAAATATGAACGTCATATGTCACAAATTATAAATGACGGTCATTTTAAATCACTACTTGCACTTAATATTTCGTTGTATATTTAGTCATACAATTTATATTGCTAGGCGTATTTTTAAATACGCAAAACTATATATATGTCTAAAGACCTGTTTCTTTTGCCGTTTTTGTACAGCCAATAATATTGAGTGCGTATTGGTTGGTATAGCACAGTTTTTACGCTTTTGTTCATGTTTAAAATTGTATGTTTTGTGGTAACTAATACTTAATGTAATTATGCACAAAACTGACTGCAACAGAAGCTATAAAAATGGGCCTAAAGTTTATGCTTTCTGTTTCCCAAAGGACGTAACTTTACAACAAAAATTACTAAAAGCTCCACCCTTTGAGCCCACAAACAACGCGAAAGCACGGCACATGTGCCGTGACGAAAGCATGTGTAGCTGAAAGTAGTATAATAAAAAATATTGAAACACTGGTAATTTTTTTTACAGTAGGTTTACTAAAACCAGGCTAAAAGAAGACTGTAGATATCATCTATTTTTGTGAATTGCCCTTGTTACCTATTTATCAAAAAGTATCAAAATACGGTCAAGTAAAGATGAAAAGCTCAAAAATATTGATGAGCTATATTCGTCAAGAACCCTTGAAATAAGCAAAATTGAGTTTGAGGAGCACTAAAAACATACATTTTAATAACTTTGGGGAGTTTATTATAAAATTTTCAATATTTAAACTATTAAGACAAAGACAGACCCTTTTGAAGATAGATTTCGTAACAGGCAGGTGGTCATTAAACTGTGACAGCTGTAAACAAAAATTGGTATATGACGAGCAATTTATTGTTGCGGGCAATTTTGATCTCATTAATGAATTAATTCGTGGGGGACCTTTATATTCCCAAGGACAAGTTATAAATGTTGTATCTGTGACTCACATAATCTTTAATAAGTTAATCAATGAATTTGAGGACATATTTCTAGAGTATTATAATAATAAAAGATCGTTCATGCTTCACTTAATTTTGGAATATTGTATTGAACAAAAACTTGTCTTACATTTCGATGGATGCTCTAATCATAATGGAAAAGACATTTTGAAAATAATTCTCAAAAATATTTCCAATGCCCTCTTAAAAAATTATTGCACCAAAAATAGCGACCGTTAAAAAAAATAAATGAAAAACGAAAAGTCAGTCCATTAACGAAGTAAGCCATATACTTACCTACCTTTACATGCAAAAATATTTTTTATAACTAAACATATTTAAATTTGGGCCTGTTTCTTCAAAAGGTTAATGTATTTTCATGCCATGTGTTCTATTATCTATATAGTTTTTATTCCTAAACACTCACTTAAATACTATGTTTGGCTCGTTAGGTGAATGAAATTTGAAACTGCATAACATGCATACCTACATTATACCTACTAAACTATATTTTTTATGGATTTTTTTTTACTACTTTAAGTAATCATAAGTAAAAGAAGGTGTGGATAAGTTCACTATATGCATTTATGTGTAATATTTTTTTTCAGTAGTATAAAGGAATTTATTGTACATAAATACATATCATGAATTTTGGCGCAGGTGAGGTGTTGGGAGCCTGCATTTAATACTAAACCAAGTATTAAACCAAAATTCAAACATAACTTTTGGGATTTGTCAAGAAACTTATCATATAGCTAGTGTTCTTTAAAATAAGTTAACTATTGGTGTATGTATCCCCTTATATGATTAAAATTGCACGGCCTGCATGGACGACTTCACACGTCAAGCACTAAGCTCTTGTTATTGAGTGGGTATTGATTTATATCCTTAACTTGAGAACTATTACGTAAAAGTGGTTATAATTTTTATAGAGGTGATCTTACTAATTAATGGCTTTTGCAGGTCCCCGTTTTTTTTAGAAGTTAACACCAACATTTATGAATCACAAAAGCGAAAATGAAATTAAGCGCTGTTAAACACCAAAGCATATATTAACAATAAATAGTTATTTATCTTCTTAGCCTATTATTGTGAAAGTGGCATTGTTTTGTCACTCTCTACGTAAGGTAATTTGTCAATACTTCTTTACAAAATGACTATTATTGTTAGCGAAATACTGCAGCTGCAAACTTGTATAGTAATCAATCCGGGTAATAGAATTCGAAACCAAGTGCGGAGGAATTCTATTAGAAATTACAACGAATTACGTCAGTTTTCTGACAAAACCCCTTCGTACATAAAACTTATAAATCATCCATCTCCTTTTTTAGGTATATAGTGTTGCATATATCTCGTTGATTAACAATGAATAGCAAAAATAATCATTATTTGTCTAGATCAATCAATGAATTATTAACAGATACATATAAACTTAATGATAAGGTTAGTAAATTCCTTTTCCATCAAATAAATTTGGCTATTCATTGAAAGTAATATTGCATAATTTGATTCTCAATTTTAACCACTCATCTGTCATATTTGCCATTAACTTTCGTCCATTTATTACTAGGAATTCTATACAGTACTTCCCTCGAATGACCACCACCCTTTCATTATTTTTTGAACGAACCAAATTGAGGAGAACTGAACTTGGGATCGAGTAATGATTAGTGATTAGTGTCAAATTGACTTATAAAAAATTAAAGATGGTCACCGGGCGTAATTTTGAAATAAAACTTTAAATGGTAAGGGGTAGCTTGCGTTACATCATTTTGAAGCTCTAAACGAGTGTTTTATAATTCTAGAATATTAAGTCAGTATCTTCACTCAATAAAAAAAGGCGGCATTTACTAAATAAGAGAAAATAAATTAGGCATTTAGTTCAAAAGATGCTGGAAATAAAGGTCCTGCAGTTCTTTACGCATAAAAAGTCTGTGTGAGATTTCTCGACGAAGTTTTTCAAATAGAGTAGTGCCAAAATTCAAATCAAATCATTTATTATCCAAAAGACACATTGTTACATGTCAATTTAGTATGAAAACATGTAACAGATGGAGGTCATATAAAGTCAGTTATTTCACCTTAAATCCTACATCTATTATGCTAGTCCGTTAAGCCAAATCTAATATTGCTTATTGGTTTAGATACCTGAAATAATGGTTGTCATATGACCCTAGCCTTTTATCAGGCTGTTTCAGGGAAAATTGAGAGTTCTGTAGTCGTATACATAACTTGACTTTCTCGGGCTGTTTGATAGTATCGATCGGGCCTTATGAACATTTTCACTGGCTTAACGCATAATCAATCAATAAATCTTACTTTATTCTGGCTATCGCTTTTGAGGAGACCTTCAAAGTTACAACCTTTTATAGCAGTGCATTTCAAAACATTCAATAGTTTTTCCTCATGGTGTAGGTCATTTAAGTATAGTTTTCTAACGGAATGCACAATACTGCTATATATACAGAAAGTGTTATTCTTGAATCATGTTCAAAATTTACTAATTCATGCACTTATTATATCATGCAATATCATCGAACATATGATAACTTGGACCTGGAACAGGCATAGCATAACTTTATTATATTTATACTTCTACATGAAGTTGCGGCGCTCCCATCGAAATATCAAGATTATTTGATCGGGCAACGACCAATGAATCCGCAGTACTTCCTGTTATCTCAACATATTGCTTCCGCACTCGCAAATAAGGTGAGATCTAGTCCAAGACCATTCCTCTTATAATATACCACTTCATCCTGTAAAGAAGTCCGACACAGTCGAACGCCCTGCTAAGATCATAAAAATCCCAACAGGGCGCCCACCCACCTCAAGTCTCTCAATAATCTCACTTAGAAATGACAAAACAGCCAATGTCGTTGATCTGTGGGATACAAAGCCATGTTGTCGTGTTGTTAATATTTTATTTCGAACTAGATAAGAGAGCAACCTGTCAAGCATTGCATATTCAGAGATCATAGAAAAACATGAGGTCAGACCAACCGGGCAATAATTTTCTAGCATTACCTTTTTTGAAAATAGGAATCACTTTACAATGCTTCCGAGGATTCGATAAAATTCCTGCTTCAAACGAATTATTAATGAGAGTTGTTAGAGGTCCAATACAATTACCAGATGTATTTTTAAACATGTTTGAAGACACTGCATCAGGTCCACTGCATCTCTTATTTTTTCTTTTGTTCCTAATTATGCTCAGAAGTTCATGTTCACTAAATGGCCAAACACTCATACTATTTGCAAATCCACCGCTGACTGACGTTATGAGAGTAATCATTTTCAGAACCTACCAATATATTTACTATATTTTTAGGAGTTTCTACGAAGAAGTTGCAAAAATGATGTTTGTTATTCTTTGACGCGAATTCAGAATAGTAGCAGGTTTCGTCTCAAACACTTGTTGTTTCAAATACCCAAATCCAACGGAGTCAAATCGAATGACCGAGCGTGCCATTCCGTAGAAAGCCTGACGACCATGGAAATTAGTCTCTAAATAGTTACGCACATGTCTGGAGTAATGCGAAGGATCATCATCCTCTTGGAATATTATTTTTAAATCGAACTCATTTGGATTTTCCTCAATGATTTCGATGATGAGGGGATCGATGGCATTTTCCAACATATCCAAATGCAATTGTCCTGTTTTGTTCAATAAATAGAGGCCTATGATATAGTTTTCATTTATCCCAGCTCAGACATTATTTTTTTGGGGATACTAGCAAAGAAAATACTATAGTAGAATTTTCTTTGATACTAGGTATGGTTTTCCCGCAAAACATGCAGGTTTGTGTCACTTCAATACCACTAGGCAATAGAGAAGTTAGTTATATTCTTGCAACTATTATGATAATTTTTAAATTATGAGAATCTAATAGGAAATATTATTTGGATTAAATTTTTATTTTTTAGAACACACATACATTCAGCTGCAGTAAATAAATCAGGACGGTAAATTGTGTAAAATCATAAGACGCCACTTTATTTTATAAATATGTATTTAAATAACTGATCATTGCGAAAAAACGAAATTATTCAACTTGACATAACTTTCTTATATGCAACTCTAAACCATTTAGTATATCTTTCTTTCACAAAAAGTGGTGTAAGTTACAAATTACAAGCAACCGTTGAAACAATAAACTGTACACTAAATTTAAAAAGTAAGGATTACACCGATGCAGCCAATTATTACGGCTAGGTTGCTGTCGTGACTGCGTATTGAAGTCTCTAAGACTGAGACCTTTTGTGCGGTCATCATCTTACCTAGACCATCGGCTTTATCTATTAATTTATCTAACTATTCATCTGACGATCCGGAAAGATGCAAAAGACCTGTGGGTATTATATGATGAATGATAAATTTTAATGAGATCCTTTCGTCAGTGATATACCAACAGATATTTTTCATATTATTTTCTGAAGTAGAGAAACATGAAACAGAAAATTTAAGTCCGTGCCAAGCTTAGCCCTTACGCAGGAAAAAGTTGCACCACCCCTCCCCCAGCACAAAAGTAATAAAAATAAATTCACTGATAATAAGTCGTAAACAGAAAGGCGTAAAAAGTAATAACTATATTTAAGAAACATTTAACGTTTACAGCACTAACTGTATTGAACCAGCTATTTTAATGGCAGCTGTATCGGATGACTTACTTTCTGTTTTTCTAGTTGATATGGGAAATATAGTAGATAAAACCGACACTTCTTTGGGATTTTCGGAAAGGGCTCTAATCTATTTTGTCCAAAATGAACACCTTGGTTCTTGATTAGTTGATTAATAAGTCAATGTTGCTCAAACTCATAATTTCAATAGGGTTAATCATTAAATCTTCGAATTGCAGAGGCATCGGATACATTTTTCAATTTTATAATTAGTTCAATTTTACTACTAGTTGATTTTAATTTAAACGGTACACATCTTTCCTATTAAACGGCATTGTAATCAAATAGAAAAAAACCACATCATCAAAATCCATCTTGAATTGGCCTAATGAAGTCCTAGTCGCGGTCTTTTTTAAAGAGTAGAACAAATCTTACTTTTGACAGATACTGTATGAATTCTTGCTTATTTATTCCTAATATATTTTTCTATTCGGTACTTATTTACTTGAAAATGGCCACGTGCGTCGCATAGTTGAATAATGAGAGGATAATATTATTTCTTTTTCAATATACAAAAAGGCGGCAAGTTAATGTCATTAAATAATAGAAAAAATTTCAAAGACTTTGGAAATAAAGGTCCACTCATAAAAAATCTGTCTGAGATTTCTCGGCGAACATTTTCAAATACTGTAATGTTCGTATTTTGGCAAACGTTTGGCATTCTTTGACGCAAATCCAGAATAGAAGTAGGTTTCGTCTCAGACACCTTTTGTTTCAAATACCCAATTCCAACGGAGTCGAATCGGGCAACCAAGCCGGCCATTCCGTAGAAACCCTGATTGAGCATGGTAATTAGTATCTAAATAGTTACGCACATGTCTGGAATAATGCAAAAAAGAGCTGCTCCATCCTCTTGGAACATAATTTCCACATCGAATTCACTTGGATTTTTCTCAATGATATGGAATATAATTTCCACATCGAATTCAATTGGATTTTTCTCAATGATTTTCATGATGATGGGATTGATGGCATTTCCCAACATATCCAAACAATACTCCTGTTTTTTTTTGATGAATAGGCCTACGATGTTGTTTCCTATTATCCCACTCCAAATATTAATGTTTTGTAGATACTAGATATAGGTTTCCCCCAAAACATACAGGTTTGTGAAACTTCAATACCACTAGGCAATAGAAAACCCAGAATGAATTCTTCCAACTATTGTGATAATTTTTAAATTATGAGAATCTAATAAGGGATATTATTTGGATTAAGCTTTTACTTTTTCAATACACACAACAATTCAGCTGCGGTAAATAAGTCGTGACGCTAAATTGTTTAAAATCATAAGAAACCATTTTATTTTTAAAATATTTAAATAACTCATCATTGCGAAAAAAAATAAATTATTCAACTTGGCATATCTTTCTTATATTCAACTCTACACCATTTAGTATATCTTCCATGCACAAAAACTGGTGTAAGATACAAGTTACAAACAACCGTTGAAATAATAAACTGTACACTAAATATTAAAAGTAAGGGTCCAAGCGATGTGGTTAATTATTACGGCTAGGTTGCTGTCGTGACTCCGTGTTGAAGTCTCTAAGACTGAGACTATTTGTACGGTCGTAATCTTTAAGTCGACCATCGGCTTTATCGATTAATATATCTAACTGTTCATCTGACTATCCGGAAAAATGCAAAAGACCTGTGGATATTTTAGTATTTAATTAACCAGAAAAGATTTACAGTAAATTATACAAAAAACTGTAAAAGCCTGCAGAGATAAACACAGTTATCTATTCGCAGATCCAGTTGCAAGAAAAAAAAAGAAGCATAACAAAAAAAACACAATAAAAAATCTTACATACTACCTAAAATTAAAATTTTCTTGATAGAGTTACCAAGAAAATTTCTTATTCTATTATATTAGATATGAATGTACATTAGTAACAGTGAATTAACTTTAGAACTCAATTAGATTTTATCCAAATTTTCAACATATTTACATGTGATCTTTTATCTACATACAATACTTTGTATTCATTTGGCAAATTATTGAAAGTCTTAATTGCCTTTTTGTAGGAATTTTTATCACTTACTCTTTTCTTATTGTTGGGAACAATCAGGTTTTTACTTCGAGTAATACTAGCAGAGGTGAGATATGTATTTTTCGAAGAACTATAGTGATATTTCTAATGCTTCAAATGTATATAATTGTTCTAAATTCATAGGATTGTCGTATGCAACAAGGTTATTTTTATTGACTATTTTTAGTAATTTATTTTGTAAGTTTTGCGATAGGTTTATGCTATAGATAAGATTCACGCCATGCTACCTACTATTTCATAACTTATAATGCTATGAAAAAAGCATAATATATCAATCTTAGTGTTTCTGTTGGCATTATTTTAGCAATTTTATAGGAAATAAAGACTAGGTGTTTCGTTTTTTGTATGATATACTGAATATGCTTGTCCCACTTTAAGTTATGATCAAAAACTAGACCTAAATATTTACACTTTTCTACTCTATAAGATTATCTTTAATTTTAATGTTTATCTCCGATGGAATACTATCATTACAGTTGCCAAAAGTCATACAAACAGTCTTTTTTACATTCAGAGATAATTTGTTTAATTCCAACCACTCATCAACAATTTTTAAATAAACATTCATTTTTGCTTCAACTTCACGCCAAGTATCACCAGTAGCATCTGCATACGATAATATTGATTCAATGGGAATCTCCTTCAAGATATCAGTAATATATAGAATAAACAGTAAAGGTCCCAAAATTGAACCTTGTGGAACACCAGTTTTTAAAATCATATAATCACTATGATCTATTACTAAGATAGCTTAAAAGCATATCTAGAGCTCTTATTCCATAACAGTAAAGTTTGTCTAACAATATTTTATGGTCAACAGTATCAAATGCTTTGGCCAAGTCCAGAAATGTTATCAATATAGGTTTACTAGCTTCTAGTTTATTGTAAAGTAAATTTGTGATATGATTTAAAGCATTTTTTGTACCTATTTTTTCAAAAAACCAAATTGATGATCGGATATTATATTATTCATTTTTATGAAATGAAAAATTCTATCGTAAATTATTCTTTCAAAAAATTTTGCTATGTTTGATATTAGTGAAATTGGCCTATAACTTGATATATTGTGTTTATCTCCTGACTTATGAATAGGTACAATTTCTGCCTTCTTCAATGCTTCTGGCCCGATAGCTATATCAATACAAGAATTGAATAAATATGCTAGAGGTTCAGAAATGTAATTTAATAATACATTCAAAGTTTTACTATTAATTTTATCTACTCCACCATTTTTAAGTTTCAGATTATTAGTTATACGGACAAACTCTTGCACGCTAGTTGATTTTAAGAAAATAGTATTACAGTTCATTTCTGGTAACCTTGCTTTAGCATTTGATTGTTGTACATTTTTTTCACTCATTTTCATCGAATAGAAAAATACTACATCATCTAAATCCATCCTGAATTGTTCTAACGGAGACCGAGTCTCGAGCTTTTTTAGAGAGTAGAACAAATATTGCTTTTGACAAATACAATATGAATTCTTGCTTATTTATTACTAATATATTTTTCTATTTAGAGCATAGTATTATTTCTTTTTCAATATACGAAAGTGCGGCATTTTAATGTTCTTAAATGAGAGAAATTTTTATATGCATTTAGTTCAAAAGATGATGGAAATAAAGGGCCTGTACTTGTTCACGCATAAGATGTCTGTCTGAGATTTCTCGACGAACATTTTCAAATACAGTAATGTCAGTATTTTGGCAAAAGTTTGTTATTCTTTGACGCATATCCAGAATAGAAGCAGGTTTCATCTCAAATACCCAAGTTCAACGGAGTCAAATCTGGTGATCGAGCCGTCCATTCCGTAGAAACCCTGACGACCAATCCAACGAACATGGAAATTAGTGTCTAAATAGCTTTGCACATGTCTGGAGAAATGCGAAGGATCTCCACCCTCTTGGAATATAATTTTTACATCGAACTCATTTGGATTTTCCTCAATGATTTCGATGATTAGGGGATCCATGGCATTTTCCAACATATTCAAGTGCAATTCCCCAGTTTTGTTCGACGAATAGAGACCTACGATGTGGTTCCTATTATTCTAGCTCAAACGTTAATTTTTTGTGGATATCAGGTATAGGTTTCCCGCAAAACATACAGGTTTGTGTCACTTCAATACTGCTAGGTAATAGAGAAGTCAGAATATATTCTTGCAACTATTATGATAATTTTTAAATTATGAGAATCTAATAGGATTAAATTTTTATTTTTTAGTACACACATAAATTCAGCTGCGGTAAATAAGTCAGGATGGTAAATTGTTTAAAATCATAAGACGTCACTTTATTTTTAAATATTTAACTAAATGATCATTGCCAAAAAACTAAATTATTCAACTTGACATAACTTTCTTATATGCAACTCTAAACCATTTAGTATATCTTTCATCCACAAAACTGGTGCAAGTTACAAATTACAAACAACTGTTGAAATAATAAACTGTACACTAATTATTAAAAGTAAGGGTCAAACCGATGTGGTTAATTATTACGGCTAGGTTGCTGTCGTGACTGCGTGTTGAAGTCTCTAAGAATGAGACTCTTTGTGCGGTCATCATGTTTAAGTCGACCATCGACTTTATCTATTAATTTATCCAACTATTCATTTGACCATCCGGAAGGATGCAAAAGACCTGTGGGTATTATATGATGAATAATAAAATTTTAATGAGATCGTTTCGTCAGTGATAGATATATTTCTCATATAATTTTCTGAATTATAGAAGCTTGAAATAGAAAATTTAGGTCCGTGCCATGCTTAGCCCTTACGCAGCACAAAGTTGCGCACCCTTCCTCAACCACAAAAGTAATTACAAGAAAATCACTGCTAATAAGTCGGAAACAGAAAGACGTAAAAAGTAATAACTATATTTCAGAAACATTCATTCACATGTGTCTACGTTTTTAACAAAATGTTAGAGCTAAGATTAGCTTTATAGGTTAGCTTAGTTTTAGTGTTTAAATTTGATCAATTTTTGACTAATCCTGATACAATTGTGAATTGTCTTTTTTGAGGAGAATCAATTATCTATCTATCTATCTATCTATTAAACGTTTACAGCACTAACTGTATAGAACCAGCTATTTTAATGCAAGCTGTATCGGATGACTTATTTTCTGCTTTTCTAGTTGATATGGGAAATATAGTAGATAAAACTACACTTTGAGATTTTCAGAAAGGGGTCTAATATCTTTTGTCCAAAATGAACACCTTAGTTCTTGATTGCCTAATAAGTCAACGTTGCTCAAGATCGTAATTTCAATATGGTTTATAGTTAAATCTGAGAATTGCAGAGGCATCAGATACATTTCAATTATATTACTAGTTCAATTTTACTACTAGTTGATTTTTATTTTAAACGGTATACATCTTTCCCATTAAACAGTATTTTCATTGAATAGAAAAATCCCACATCATCTAAATCCATCCTGAATTGTCCTAACGGGGACCGCGTCGTGGGCTTTTATAACAGTCTGATTTGGCCAGTGTAAAAGATTTTAAAGTTCATTTTATATGCTGCATTTAGCAACAAAAGATGCTATACTTTGCAGTAAGAATTATTGAGTATTGACCTCTTCGGTTAATTAATTCTAAATTTATTGATTCGATTTGTTGTCAATAAGCTTAAGGTTGCCGCATTTATTAATGTAAATTAACTTTATTCTACATATAGGTTAATGATATATTTGTCCTAGTTTTTTTAACACTATTGTGGCCTTGAGTAGCGGTTTTGATAATTCCTTTCTCTTATGTAGCCCTCAGGCACTTTGTGACTATATTTATTTTAGTTGATAAGCGAACCACAGATCGCTTATGTTTGATCAAATTACTAAAATAGGATACTATGTTATTAGTATAATTTTGCTTAATTCATATTACATTAAATATGTTTGCTGGCCGTTCTATATTTTTAAGAATTGGGTTAATAAAGCCTACTGTAAAGCCTCATTGGATCCGTCAAATTCATATTCTACTTTTGGTTTACACATTTCATAATTTTTTGGGACCCCTAATTTGCTTAATTCAAGTCACCGGCTGATCATTTCTGATAACTTTTTGGGATTTCTGATTTATCTTTCCACGCGGCGGCAGGCTGCAATTTTTGTAATATTCGGTTGATAGTTCCGCTTAGTAGGAATGGACTATCCTCCCGTAATTGTTCGTTTCGATTTAGGTTTTTTAAAGTTTATCATTGCGTTTGGGAATATTCCCTAGTATTTCTTGGACAATTTAAATTCGGCTCATTAATTGTGGCTTCCGCCGTCGTTTTACAACCATAATAAACAAGAACTAAGTCGTTTATTATCTTAGAATTATTCCTCGTATCGAATCGTTGGAATCGCTTGGAATTTCTCGGCTCTATAACTTTTTCTGATTTGACGTTCTTTTCTTCTAATCTCGTGGAAGTGGAAAGGCAAATTGACTGAAACCAATGCAGGGTTCTTCTAGAGATACCCTTCGATGTGAGAGGAAGCATTTTGCTTTAGGGCAGTCATAATGGACTCAATTTTTCGTATTGTGTTAATACTACCCTCCTAGGGGATCTGTGAGTGAGTCCCTAACCGGTGCTCGACACTACAAAGTTATTGGGATATTCGTATTGCACTAGGTAAGCTTTTTCTGAAATTATTTTTTTTCTATTGCTTGTGAAACACGTGAACGCCATGATGCTAATGGCTATTTTCCATTATTTCTAGAGGCTTTCCGAGCTTTTATAAGATCGAGACCGTTGATTCTCCAGCCACCCTCGGACTGTTTTTTTGTCTAATTTAATGATTTAATTGCCTTATCTGTGTTAACCCTTTTTTCATTGACCACCATTTGCATTGCATTCCATGAGATATTTTACCTATTCCCTTTTATCATATCTGAATATTTATCTTAATGTGACTTTAATTTTGATCACATGGGGAAGTTTATATTCTTTAGGGGTGATTCATACCCATTTCTTTTTTATATTCAAGTTGTCTGTACTATTTGTATTTCTTTTATTTGCTGATGGTAATTGAAAAGCCATTGATAATTTTTGGGGGGATTTGTTTTATAAAGAAAATGTATTTATGCAAAGGGGGCTATAGTTTTTTTCTCATTGAGATAAGGGGCTTCGTCTAATTAGTATTGGATTATTACAGAGTTTTATCTCCGGGCTATACCACTGCAAGTTTTATCACCGGGTTATCGAGTCCTCTGGCCGTTCATCCAGTGCCATAGCGGTACCTGGGTTTTGCCACAGGTGTCCGGCGCCTCCACCAGAGGTACTTCCTACCTCCACAGCTGAGCTTGACGAACCGGATCTAATGGGGTATCGTTGATTAGGTTCTAATTATATATGATATTTTTCCTGCCAATTAATAATTGTTTCTAATCTTTAAATATAAATTAAGTCTTGTCGGCCAAGCTTTAAATTAGCTTAAGTTTATTTAATCATTTATATTTCTGGTCAATTGATAATTGTTTTTTTTTAATATTTAAATATAAATCTAGTCTTGTCGGCCAAGCTTTAAGATAGCTTAACTTTATTTAATCATTTACATTTCTGGTCAATTGATAATTCTTTTTTTTTATATTTAAAATTATCTAGTTTTGTCAGCCAAGCTTTAACATTTTATTTATTCATTTATTTTTTGGCGGATTGATATAATCTTTAAATATAAACCAAGCATGGACAGCCAAGCTTTAAGATAGCTTTCATTAATTTTATTCTTCATTTATTAATTTGTTTATCTGGTCGATTAATATAATTACTGTGGCCTTTTATCAATTGATATTATTATTGCTACATTTATAATTGGTGCAGCTACTAGCGCACGCATACATATATGTAACAAGCTTAGGTAAACCAAAGTGATCACTTCGGATTGTAGTGTTTAGAGCATTGAGTTGTAAGGCATACAGTACCGAGTTAACAATCATCATATTGTACCAATATTATTAATTACTTAATAGTCTTTTGACATACCTTTGCCTTTAAATGGCAAACATTTCACTGTAGGATTGTTGCTGTTCAGAAAAAAACTTCGAAGCTAATAAATTGATCCGTAAATATAGATATATAGAAATATAGTTTTCTTGTTAAGTTAAGATTGAGTTTTTGTGTTTGATAAGCGTGCCTAACAAACCCGTACAACCCCAGCAAAGTTTTTCCAGTTTATTTGGTAAGAACTGGTGGCGCTCTAGAACTCCACTCCCCGAGTGCAAACTCGTATTGCAAACACGACTCTCCGGGGTTAGGCTTGTTTTTAATTAAAATCTTTACTTGCTTACCTTCTATCTTTAATAAGAAAATCGTGTTGCACTTTCTTAAAGAGTAGAACAAATATTACTTTTGTCAAATACAATATGAATTCTTGCCTATTTATTCCTAATATATTTTTCTATTCAGTCTTTACTTCAAAATGGCCACGAGCGTCGCATGGTTGAATAAAGGGTGAATGATATTTCTTTCTCAATATACAAAAAGGCGACATTTTAATGTTATTAAATATGATAAAAAATTTCAAAGATGCTGGGAAATAAAGGTTCTGCACTTCTTCACTCATAAAGAGTCTGTTTTAGATTTCTCGACGAACATTTTCAAACACAGAAATGTCCGTATTTTGGCAAACGCTTGGTTTCGCCTCAGACACCTTTTGTTTCAAATACACAATTCCAACGGAGTCAAATCGGGTGACCGAGCCGGCCATGCCGTAGCAAACTTGACGACCAATCCAACGACCATGAAAATTAGTATCTAAATAACTCGGCCCACCAGTCTGGAGTGATGCGAAGGAGCTATATCCTCTCGGAATAAAATTTTCGCATCGAACTCATTTGAATCCTCCTCAATGATTTCGATGATGAGGGAATCGATGGCATTTTCCAACTTATTCAAATATAATTTTCCTCTCTTGTTCGACCAACGATGTGGTTTCTTATTATTCCAGCTCAAACATTAATTTTTCATGGTTACTAGGTATGGGTTTCTTGCAAAACATACTGGTTTGGGTCACTTCAATACCACTAGGCAATAGAGAAACTAGAATCTATTCTTGCAAGAATTATTATAATTTTTAAATTATGAAAACCTAATAGGATTGAATTAAATAATTTTTTTTTAGTACACACGTAAAATCAGCTTCGGTAAATAAGTCACGATGATAAATTGTTAAATATCATAAGACACTATTCAATTTTTAAAATATTTAAAAAACCGATCATTGCGAAAAAACAAATTATTCAACTTGACATAACTTCCTAATATTCAACTGTAAACCATTTAGTATATCTTTCATGCACAAAACCTGGTGTAAGTTACAAATTATTAATAATAAATTGTACACTAATTATTAAAAGTAAGGGTCAAACCAATGTAGTTACTTATTACGGCTAGGTTGCCGTCGTGACTGCGTGTTGACGTCTCTAAGACTGAGACCCTTTGTGCGGTCATCATCTTTAAGTCGACCATCAGTTTTATCTATTAATCTATCTAACTGTTCATCTGACCATCCGGAAAGATGCAAAAGACCTGTGGGTATTATATGATGAATAATAAATTTTAATGAGATCGTTTCGTCAGTGATATACCAACAGATATTTCTCATATCATTTTCTGAATTATAGAAGCTTGAAATAGAAAATTTAGGTCTGTGCCAAGCTTAGCCTTTTTCTTTGACAAATACAATCTGATATAAACAGGATCAATCAAGGAGTTAATATCTAACCTTGGACACAAATATAATTTTTAAATACACAGCAAAAATGGCGAAACATAGAACATATTCTATTTATATAAATAAATTCGCGAAGAACTTCATATACTGATATATTGTGTTAGTTAATGCGAAACAAGCATAGTTAGATATGTTTTCGTTTATCAATTTTATTTATAGAGTGGAGCTCTCAATGAGAGCAAAGGTGTATACATCTTATAGATTATTATGGCGATTTGAAATTGTAAAGTGACACATGCAGTTGAATTATTGACGTGATCTATTACTACCGATAATTTTCAAAAACTGTAATTTATCGATAATTACACCTCTTATGGAAATTTTTATACATAAAGGTAATAAATATTCGTTATAAACTGGGAGACTTTAACGCAACATCACGTCGGCAACCTAGCGGTAATATTTGTCTTGAATCTTACCCATCTTAAGTCCTAGCGGTACACACACAACCCACTCGTATGGCGATAATAGTTACCTGCAACAAGAGAGTTATAATCAAAATATGAAATTAAGTCACAAAATATTTTATATTAAGCATTAATAGATTTTGTCGAGGCAATGCGTCTGGACATTTCAACTGATCGAATTATTACGACGTCATGATGTATCAAAACTACCTGGTTTCCAGCTAATAGTATTTCAAATATAATCTGGACAAATTTAAAACAAGCGAACGGTTTAGACTTACAGCTTTCTTTAGTCGAACTTTTGATTATCGTAGTTTGTCTCCTTGTTAAACTGAATCTTAAAAATAATTTTTGAAACGAACGCAAAACTTAGCGATTTTTCTTAATTATTAAAAAATAATACATTCACCTTGAACAAATTACTAACTCAATTAACTGATATTATTCTCATCGATATATGTGTTAAGCCAATAAAGTTAAATACTTAAGTATCAATTATAATTTTTTATACTTTGACATATGTGGAATAGCTAATATATTTCTATGGATAATATTGTATATCCAAGGAATGGCAAACAACTAGACGCATATCAGATGAGATTTTACTTTCAAATTCTAATTTAATTACCCATTATCATATATTTTATGCATTTGTGAAATGTTTTTGTTTTATTGCCTTAAATTAATTAGAAACATGAATTTTAAATTACATTTTAAATTGAAAAGCATTTTTATACTTGCTGAATATAAACTACCTGCTATTTGTTTATTGTTATGTCAATACGTTATTTACGTGCAACATAATTGTAGTGTAAAAATTACGCATTTCTTCTTTCAACTGTCATGAAACTCTGTACTTTTGACATCAATTTGCGTCTAGCTATTGTATATTTCTACTTTAATAAACTACAAATAAATAAAGACACCACCAAGCTAGCCACCTATCATACTACATACCAACTATCTTCATACTCAGTTAGAAACGAAACATTGGGAAGATATTAATAAACAGTTGGGCTTAGTCATTGCTCAGACAAACGCGAATGCCGTAATCACGGAAATAAATAACATCTTTGACCAGTACAAATGCATGGTTTTAGATAAAATGAACCGTTTGTTTCAGAATTGTGACTTATCTAAATACATGTCAGGTGAAAATTTCTATGTTGCTGGTCAAAATCTAGTCTCGGTCGCAGATGAAATAGTTATCTGGGTCTGAAATAAAAATAAAATGTTTTGGTCATCTCATTTTTACATTTTTAGGTGTGGATTCTGAAAATGAATTATATCTGGAAAAATAGCAATATTCAAATCGCTATGCTCTCATAAAGTTTCAAGGTCACATTTTTGCCATGCATCACACTGATGTTCAGCGTTATGATTTGCTGATCAATCGGATCTGTCTAAACCATATCTGACTTGCTTAAAACTGTTTAAAACTATATGGAATCTAAAGCAGTCTGATCCTGCGCGATAAGTTTCCAGCATGAGCGTAGGTTTGAGCCCAGGTGACTCATAGAATATGTTGACTTGGATGGCAGATATAGAAATATATTTACTCGAAAAGTTAGTTTGGGTTGGCTTGGTTTAATTGCTTATGTGTATTGGACCATTTACGTTCAATAAAATGATATTCAATGGCGAATATGTGACTTTCTTGTTGGCTATATCATGAACACTTCCTTGTATAGAAAAGTTTGCAAGTTATAAGGGTGCATATCGTATTATTTTAGTCGCTTGTATCACATAATTAAGTATGTTTTGTAAAATAGTCCTGGAATCTTATTTTAACTCTTCGCGCGCATTTTTTTTACATAATTTCTGTGCGAGTTCGTGTTAAATATTATCTAGGAACATTTACAAAGGCTATCAATTATAACAAAATAGTGTGCATAATAACTATTTAGTCTTTAGGACTAGGACCAGATAACATTAACAATTATTATTTAATAAAATAACCAGTCATGGAACAAGAATATTGGATCTCGTTTACATAAAAATAACATATATTTCATAAGAATCTTGAGTGTTAACATCGGCATAATATAAAGTACAAGCTATTAAGCACTATGAAATTGTGCAAAGCATTGCAAATAACGAGCTATCACGTTGTCTCAGATACATCTCTTGATTCTTTCTATAGGAACATGAACACCAACATTTATGAATTTGGTAACATTATCTACTTGCACGTAGGCAAGATGAATTACGATAGGACTAGTTCTAAAGTAATTTTGAAAAAAAAAACGAAAACTTTTAGCATTATTTGAATATTTTAATATACGACATTTTTTGAAAACAACTATAGCTTCTAAATATAAAAATATAGACAAATCAAGTGTCTAATTCTCATTATGCAAAAGTATAACCAATTTCTGTCAATGTAGAAATCAACCAGCAATGCATGTAGGTAGTATAAATTTCCATAGGGCTAGTTCTAAAGTGATTTAGAAAATAAATCAAAAAACCTTTAGCATTATTTGAATAATTTAATATACCTACGTTATTTAAACTTGAAAACAAACTCGTAAATATACAAATATAAACAAATCAAGTATCTAATTCTAACAATGTTAAAGTATAACCAATTTCTGTTAATGCAGGAATCAACCTCACACACTATTTCAACTCACTGACAAAACTAGGGGTTCGCGAGACTATGGTCTCGGTCTCGGTCTTGTCTCGGTCTCGGTCTCGAAAACGAGACCGAGACTGAGACCGAGACCGGAAAATTAGAATCGAGACCGAGACCGAGACTTACCTATCGAGACCGAGACCAAGGTACCGAGACTCTCGGTCTCGATCTCGGTCTGGAAAAATATTTTTATTTGTTGAATTTTCAAAATTTATTTTTCTGAAAAAATCATATTTTTATGTATGTTATTGGCAATTTATGCCAACGGGGTCCAATCAACCAAAAATATTGAAAAATCGTGCAAATCCGGGTATAACGCTTGTTTATTTTAAATTGAGTTGTTTCATTTTATGATTCTAGAAGAAAGGTTATACTGTTATGTATATAATATGTAATTATGTAGATAACTTATTTTGAGCCATTTCCAACCAATAAACAGCTATGAGTTTTCACATTTTTCGTAATATCTACAAGGTAATAAAACATCGCGTATCCATTAAAACAACTGGATATCTGCTTCTGGTACAACCGTGTCAGATTAGTATATTAAAAGATGAATGGCCACCTTTGACCATATCCACTTATACAGTATATATCGTATACCTATACAGAGTGTCACAAAATTAGTGGACGAAGCATTAACCCTGTAGTTATTGGTCAAAAATACCTTAAATTTTTTCTATAAACATATATCGGGAAACGCCCCCTACGGGCCTCTTAAAGATGAGCCTCTAAAGATGTTTTTTTTTCTAATTATTTCCAAAGTTGTGTAAAATAGAGTTTTAAAATTTTGGAATTCACCTAAGTACACTAAGTTTATTATTTAGAATTCGGAAATGAAATAAGAAAAAGCCTAGCATTTTGGAAGTGAATATAAAAAATTAACGTCAACTTTTATGTGAGCTATTTTCTTATTTTCTTTACAAATTTAGAAAATTTTATTTTTTTTTTTGGTAAAAAAGTGCCTCTTATTTCGTATCATTAAGACGCAGGGTTTTGAGAAAAACGAATTATAAATGTATTCCGACTGCCAAGAACGGGTGTAAATTGAATGCTATAGTTGTTCAAATTTTGAAAATCTGTCATAACTTTTTTCTGGAACAAGTGTTTCTACTATTTTATAATAATATGAATTTTTGTAACTTCAAAAGGAATTTTTGGGGAATATCAAAAAATATAACCTTCATTTTACACCCGTTTTTGGCAGTCAGTATACTTTAAAATCCGATTTTCTCAAAAACGCTGCATCCTAGCGAAGCAAACTAAGAGGCACTTTTTTGCGAGAAAAAATTCAAATATTCAAAATTGAAGAAAAAATATATAAAAAGTTAGCCAAAAAAAAAGTTAATTTTTAGATTCACCCCCTAAAATGTTCGCACTTAACTAAAACTTTTTATCTTAATTCCATTTTTAAATTCAGGATATTAAAGTTAGTAGAATCCCAAAATTTTAAAACTCTATTTTACACCGTTTCGGGAATAATTAAAGAAGGCCATATTCAGGGGCCCATTTTTAAAAGGCTCTAGTTCCCTTCCCGATATATATTTATAAGACAAATTTTAGTTATTTTTGACTGATAAATACATGGTTGATGTTTCGTCCACTAATTTCGCGACACCCTGTATACCGTTAAATTTTAAGGGTTTTTAAAATAAATGTATCCATAAAATACAGAATGTTTGAAAATGACATCACTTTGTATGGCTACGCTACAACTGATAGATAAGAAATGTAAAAAATAAGAAGAAAATGCGTTGACTTTGACAATAAAAGTGACATAAATCGGTACCTAGTTTTTACACAGCTTAGTACAATCAGCTAGGACACTCCGCTCGTGAGAACGGTTTGCGCCGATCCTTGCGCATGGCGCCATTATGGGGAAGCTCACGGCACTAGCGTCGGTAGCGGCTATTTGGTCCTTAGATTTTGAATTAATTGAACATAGGCGTAGTTAAAAGTGTTGATACCGATTTCGTGTTTTTATAACTAGCGATATCATGAGTTTCTCAAAGATGGGACACGTTTGTGCCGCTAAAGGATGTATTAATAAAAAATATAATTGTGATAGGAGCTTCTTTCGGTTTCCAACTGATAAAAAGAGGCAAGTATCTAATTATAACTACGATATATGTAATATTTTCACGGCTTAGTACAAAGCTGTGATATTTTATTGGGTCCACATTTCAACTTGAATATTCTTATTGTATATTATGGGCATGTCTGTGCAAAGCAATGAATGTTTTGTCATATCATGCCATCATTCTTTATGTCATCAACTTACTTCGTAATTATATACTGGTAATAGTTATTTGTATGTTTAAAGCGCAAAGTAATGGATTACCGCCTGACAAAGAATGTTACTGTAATCTTTAGAAAACGGCCATATTATTTTGCGCTCGAAAAACACACAGAACTATTTCTACAGCCCCATTTTTATAAATGAAATGCACATATTTCTCTATACTTGTTCTGAAATTTGCAAATGGCTGTCAGTTTTGACATATTGTATTCGGGCTTCGGGCATATTTAGAACAGGAATGCCAGCAACAAACTGTAACAAACGCACAACTGTCATTTATTTATCTTCGGTTTCCATAACCATTCATAGCACACTCGACGGAAAAAGTGAGAATTTTCTCAAAATATTTGCAGTAATAGTATATTGTGCAACAAGTGTTGAAGTGCAATTTATGTCACTAGCCTACGGCTCGTGCCATCAAACTTCACACTCGTGTGAAAAGTGATTTTTCACACGCGTTACATACTGTACTTTTTTCTACGAATGCAAATAATATTAATATTATATAATATTTATCAAATATATACCTAGTTTACAAAGACCATACAAACACTTCTACAGCAATTTGTGTAACTAGTTAATGAGTAGCTATTGACATGCCAGGGCTGAGACAACACCCTACCCGTGGCGTCCTTTTAGGGTTTCGCCCTTAAATTTTGGAATTATTCTTTCATATCTCTGGAAAAAGGCGCCATTCATCGGCCGTCTCCTCTTATGGCTTTGCCTTCCCCCGGGGGACCCATTTTTGACATATTCGGAAAAGGTAGCATCCGGGGGTGAAGCCCTAAATTGGGACTCCTTAAGGCCCAAAGCCCTGAAATGGGGCCCCTGGGGGGCGAATCTTTTGAATGGGGCCCCCCGGCGTGGGTGTCTCATATTTGACACATTTGGAAAAGAGGTTCTCCCCTGGGGCGAAGCCCTAAAATGGGGCCCCAGGGAGGGCACAACCCTAGAATGTGGCCTATGGTACGGGAGTCCCATTTTTTACAGATAAAAAAATGGGGCCCCCTGAGGCGAAGCCCTAAAATTGGCCCCAAGCCTTAAAAGGGGGCCCCTGGTATGAGAGTTCAATTTTCTACAGTTTTGCAAAAACGGGCTTCTGGGGGGGTGAAGCCCTAAAATTGAGCCCACTTTTTTACAGATCTGGGAATGGGCCTCTGAGGGCAAAGCTCTAAAACGGAGACGAAGCTCTTTCATCTAAATACCCGCATAAGCGTGTAAAAAGTACACTTTGCCCACGTCGTATGCAAAGTATATTTTTCACGCGATGTTTGAAATGTCCAGTTTTCAAGAGCAGTTATTAGTGCGTTTTTGCCTATTATCAAGGCAGTCGGAGTAAAAATTATATTTAAGAGTTCGCATGTACTATACTCTTATAAAAATATTAACTTTAATTTTAAAAATATAAAAAAAATAAATTAATCATATGGAGGAATCAATACAATTATTATAGTGTAGGTACTTTTAGTCACAAACGGTTTTGATGTCAATTTATTTTCGCTTCGCCCTCAAAATAGTGTATCTATTGTTAAGAAATAAATAATAAAATTGTAAAATATTCAAAATACCCATGTAATCATTGCATTTTTTACTGATTCCTTTCAAATGTATGTATTTTTGTATTTATTTTAATTTAATTACCTAATGTTTATTTGTGGTTTGACCATATTTTATGTTTGTTTTATTTTTCGACTTGTGAAATTACACCATGTATAACTCTTCTTAAATAAATAGTGTCTTTGCATTGTTCCAATATGTTTAATAATTTATTTTTCCTTCATGAATACGATAATCACTAATAATCGGCATAGCACCTAGCACCCGAGTTTAACCAATAACCTGAAAATACGGTACTGCAATTCAAAAATAAAATATCCTTAATACGGCGCTGGATTCTCTCCCCGGTGCGAGAGCGACAGCGCGAGTTTCGCCTATCTTGCATCTTTTTCTGTTCCGGGCTAATATTTCAATGGTGCCGGCCGAGAGACTTCCAGCTGATTGTTATAATAAGCTGTGGTTTTTATGTGTACAGGGTGTCCCAAATTCGAACCTCATCATTGGAATCTCGGAAACTAGAAGAGATATGATTAACGGTTGGTTAAATGGAGGCAAAGTTGCGCAATTTGATGCTGATCAAAATGCCACCTTACCAGTTTAAAAATTCCGAATACTTCCGAAGAGTTTTGGAAAAAACCGAATATTCGCGATTTCATTTTTATTTTTTTTTATGACTCTATTTGAATAGATATAGCAAAATAAATTTCAATTCAGTAGCAACTTTTTCTGTTCTTCTAGATGGTGTTATCAGATTTTCAAGCCGACGTTTCGTCTTTGAGCTGCCATCATCAACTTTGTTTTTTTTAAATACGGTCCTGGATTTTTTATTACGGACTTTAAGAGCTTCTAAGGTCTCAAAAGCAATAATTTATCGCACTTATTCGAAAAATTGATATTGGTGACATAAGAACTCATGTGTTAGAGAGAGACAGAAAATAGATTTTTAATAGGATTAAAAACAAACACCTTTTTTTACGCATTAATGCTTTGCATAAAGAAAGCTTAAAAACTAACATAAGAAGTAGTTTATAAATAATATAATTATTATTAAAGTGTCAACCCTCAAACCATAGGCTCTGTCCAAATTTTTAGCAATTTACCCACGTAAATAGTTATGTGGGATTAGATTTGGAACAAATAATAAATTACATTCTCATTGTTGTATCGCATACTCTTCGAAAGGATCATTGTAATGATTTCCTGGTAAGATCTTACCAAAAATCTGTTTTCTGTCTCTCTCTAACACATGAGTTCTTATGAAAAATGCCATTAATATCAATGTTTCGAATAAGTGCGATACATTATTGATGCTGGGACCTTAGAAGCTTTTAAAGTCCGCAATAAAAAATCCAGGGACGTATTTAAAAAACAAAGTTAATGATGGCAGTTCAAAGACGAAACGTCGGTTTAAAAACACCATCTTGTAGAAAAGAAAAAGTAACAATGAGAATGTAAAATTTATTTTGCTATATCTATTCAAATAAAGTCATAAAAAAATAAAAATTAAATCGCGAATATTCGTTTTTTTTTTTTAAAATCTTCGGAATTGTTAGGAATTTTTAAACTTGTAAGGGGGCATTTTGATCAGCATCAAATCGCGCAACTTTGCCTCCATTTAACCGACCTCGTATCTCTTCTAGTTCCCGAGATACCAATGATGAGGCTAGAATTTGGGACTCCCTGTACATACTTAAAAATCGCTATCACTGGTATACCTACCTACATTAGAGGTAATCATTTTTATAATAAAACAACATTTTAGAAACTAACATGAAATATATTAAAATATTAGTAGGTATATACCTATTTAAGTTAACTATTATTATCCAAACAACTGTTGCAAACAAAAAATGTAAAATTATTTAAGAAGTTTATCCCTAATATCACATCTACACCAAGAACTGATACACAAAAGACACTTATTAGATGTTTCATTTAAGTTAACATTCCGAAGAAACATTAGTGTTATTAACGAAATAAAACAGTAAATTATTTAATTACTTTTTATTTGCTCAAGCCGAGACCGAGACCAAATCGAGACAAGACCGAGACCGAGACCGAGACCAAGGTAGTCTCGGTCTCGGTCTCGAGCTTCGAGACCCGAGACCGAGACCGAGACTAAATTTTTTCTTCGAGACCAAGACCGAGACTTGCCAGGTCTCGGTCTCGGTCTCGGTCTCGCGAACCCCTAGACAAAACAAACGGCACCTAAATTTTTTTAGCAATTTTGATATGGCATAACTCTTTTATTTTTGGTTTTATTGCATTGAGTTTTTCGCTGGCCGATAGATCAATTCATTAAGATTGCGCTGCAGTGTGTCCTGATGAATTTTTTGTTGTTTGAAAGTTTATATACCAGGGTAAGTCACAATGATGTTTTTAGTCGTAAGTTTAAAACACCCTTTAAACGAAACACGCTTAATAACCTCCTCCCAGCATGATTTAGTATGAAGCTGGACGTGTTCCGAGATTTTTGTTCCTTAATTCATCTGGCTGTCTTGTTTATTCTCTGAGCTACGCATTTTTAAATGAATCGCTGCATTTGCAGACATTTCTTCTTTCAATCATTTAATGTTGCCATTCGAGCATTACAAATTAAAATTGAACTTAATAACGGGTGTGTCCACCCCTAGGTTTGAGATCTGGGCTGCAGGGTGGCCACTTCAACCTTCGAATTCAAACTTCTTCCAAAAACTCATTTAATACATGCGCAACATGCGGTCTGACATTGTTTTGCATGAGTATATACTCTTGTCCAATGAAAAGGCCAAATGGAGCGACATATCTTCAATGTATATGTGGGCTTTAGAGCTCCATTTTACACAAATATTGGGCTTGTACAGGGTGGCCCGTTTAAGAGGGGCCTATACCTTATCTCGAAAACTACTGTGGTTGGAAAAAAAATTAAATACAAAAGTTATTCCTAATAAAATGAACTTTATTTTTTTGGTATTGCTTTAATCGCCACTTTTTTATATACAGGATGGTCAAAGAAAGTTACACTTTTATAAATGAAATTCTAAGCATATTTGTTGAATGATGTTATACCTCTAGAGTTAGTAGTTTCACAGCTATAAACAGTTGAAAATCGGTACTTTGGCTACTTTTTACCTTGGTAGCAGGAAGACCATCAAAGATGAAGTAAAATGAATTATACATTCCTATCTTAGCTTTTCAAGAGCTATCTGATGGTGCTAACTGATGATACCTACAGAGGTACCAGATTTGGTACCCATGGTACCACCTGTCATTTAGTACCGTCAAATAGCTCTTGAAAAGTTAAGATAGGAATGTGAAATTAATTTTACTCCATCTCTAATGGTCTTCTTGCTACCAAGGTGAAAATTAGTCAAAGTACCGATTTTCAACTGTTTATATCTGTGAAACTACTAACTCTAGAGGTATAACATCATACATCAAATATGCTTAGAATTTTAAGTAGAATCCAAAAATGTAATAAAATATAGGGTGTTTCATTTAAAAAAGTGTAACTTCCTTTGACCATCCTGTATATAAAAAAGTAACGATACAAAAAAAATTAAGATCATTTTACTAGGAACAACTTTTGTATTTAATTTTTTTTTCCAACCCCCGTAGTTTTCGAGATAAGGTATAGGCCCCTCTTAAACGGGCCACCCTGTACGTCCTTCCATACATATTCTCGCCAAAATCATCACAGATCCGCCATGGAACGAGAGTCGCCCCGATATTGTACGCTTCGGTAAACCAGCTCACGCTCATATGGCGATCGAAGGGAAACTCTTGCTGTCTTGCATGTCTTATAGTCGACTGACGATTGCGGGGAAGCAATTGAGGCACCACAGCAGATCTGCGGGAATTAAACCTAGCTTTCTTTAACCGTCTTCTTATGGTTACTTCACTAATGTTTTTTCCACGCACCTATTGTAGGTTATGTTTTAGTAAACTGGCAGTAGCTCTTCGATCCCTTAATAACTCTAGCAATATGAAATGGCTGTCAGCTAAGGTGGTTGATTTTTTCCTTCCGGACCCTGGCCTTCTGGTATAGTTTCCCATCTCGAGATATCTATTTCAAGTATCTTGTACGGTTGATTGCGGAATTCGTAAAGTTCGGGCACCATAACTTTTATTATGATCATCTTCTAATAAAGCAACGATTTTACCCAGGCCTTCAGTGGTTAACACCATTTTGATTACATAATATAAACAACGTCACTGTCAAAATAATCTAATAAAGTAACAACTATCTAACTTGAATATTTTACGCTGATTATTTTTATTGACATTGAAAAATGCAGCGTTTCATTTATAAATGTTAAAAGAAATGAGATAGCCAGATGATTTAAAAAATAAAATGCTCGGAACACATCCAGCTTTATCTTAAATAAAGTTGGAACACGGTTGTCAGGCGTATTTTTCCACAGGGTATTTTAAACTTACGACTAAAAACATCATTATTACTTAGCCTGGTATATAAACTTTCAAACAACAACAATTTCATTAGGACACACTGCAGCGCAATCTTAATGAATTGATCTATCGGCCAGCGAAAAACTCATTGCAATAAAATCAAAAATAAAAGAGTTATGCCATAATATCAAAATTGCTAAAAAAATGTAGGTGCCGGTTTTTTTTGTCGGTGAGTAGAATAATAATACCAACAAATATTAAAGAACTTATCAGAGTAAATAAACAATTCTCACTTTGGGAGAGCTCATTTGGAAGGCTTTATCCTTGTTTAATGGAATTGTCTCCATGGAGAAGTTTGTCTGAGAGGCCCGTGCAATTATTCTATGTTTTAGAGCACTTTTGGGCAAGATCAGTGAAATTGCCTCTATGTGAAAACTTCTCTGGAAGTTCCTATTCTCTCAGGGCAGCTAGCTCTATGGGAGAGTATCTTTCGAAAGTCTTACACTGCACAGTGCAAGTATTCCTATAAGTAAACCATAGAAAGAAACGCTTTTTAAAAAGGACCTAACTCGGTTAGTACAATTGCCTTTATAAAGCCTCTGAAAGATTCTGAACCATGTTGGAAGTTCCTACCCAGTTCAGGACATTTTCTATGAGAATCTGCTCTCGCTGAAGGCAGTATATCCTCTCTTTGGTAGGCTTGATCTTTATTCAGTGCAATTAACTTTTGTTCAAAAGCCTCTCTGGATGGTTCTAGCCTGGAACTACCAAGGGCGGAACCACAATAAGTCGTCTTCCCAGAATTAGGGGTGACGCGTAGTTCTTAGAAACCGAATTACAAAAAATCCTTTAGCAGCTTCGGGAAAAATCTTAAAATTTTTTTCACAAAATTGGAATTCATTACCCTCACATGTACCTCGATGCGCCGCCGCTCTCCTTGAAAATGGATAATTAATTAATTATTATGTTGCGCGCTTAAGCTCCTGTAATCTATACAAAATCAAAGAAAAGAATAAATGAGACAAATTAAAAAAACCTAAATTAGACAAAAACAGAAAAGAGTTTTCAATGCATTGCTGGTCTTCATAATAACAGATCTGGGTCTTTTCGGGAACCGTATTTCTGTATAACAAGTGTAAACTATTCACGATTGCGAGCTCGTCTAGAAAATACTAAATTCTAACCCACCAACGGCGACTTTTCCGTGATATGATAAGCTATGGCACTCCGTCTATATGTCGATTGTAGTCGACAAGCACAAGTATCTTTTTCTTTCTTTATTTATCCATTCTCTATTAGTTGCGAATTTGTTATTATTAAGATTGCCTTTCCTATGTCGCTCCATTCGTATACAGAAATACTTTCATTGCTGCAAAAGCTCTATCTCCATTACACTGCACAGTGTAAGTATTCCTATAAGTAAACCATAGAAAGAAACGCTTTTTAAAAAGGTCCTAACTCGGTTAGTACAATTGCCTTTATAAAGCCTTCGAAAGACCCTGAACCATCTTGGAAGGTCCCACTCCGTTCAGAACAACATTTTCTATGGGAATCTGGTTTCGCTTAAGGCAGCATATTCTCTCTTCGGCAGGTTTGATCTTTATTCAGTGCAACTAACTTTGTTGAAAAGCCTCTCTGGATGGTTCTAACATTGAACTACTAAGGGCAGAGCCCCAATAAGTCATCTTCCCAGAATCAGAGGTGACGCGTAGTTCTTAGAAACCCAATTAAAAAAAAATCCTTTAGCAGCTTCGGGAAAAATCTTCAAGTTTTTTCACAAAAGTGGAATTCATGACACTCGCATGTGCCTCGATGCGCCGCCGTTCTCCTTGAAAATGGATAATTAATTAATTATGTTGCGCGCTTAAGCTCCTGTAATCTATACAAAATCAAAGAAAAGAGTAAATGAAACAAATTAAAAAAAACCTAAATTAGACAAAAACAGAAAAGAGTTTTCAATGCATTGCTGGACTTCATAACAACAGATCTTGGTCTTTTCGGGAACTGTATTCCTGTATAACAAGTGTAAACTATTCACGATTGCGAGCTCGTTTAGAAAATACTAAATTCTAACCCACCAACGGAGACTTTTCCCTGATATGATAAGCACTCCGTCTATATGTCGATTGTAGTCGACAAGCACAAGTATCTTTTTCTTTCTTTATTTATCCATTCTCTATTAGTTGCGAATTTATTATTATTAAGATTGCCTTTCCTCTGTCGTTCCATTCATATACAGAAATACTTTCATTGCTGCAAAAGCGCTATCCTCAATGTTCATATATATTTTTTAAAACAATTATTTAGGGTAATATTAACTATTTTTGCTAAACGGTTACAGAACTAAATAATGCCGCCTAATTGGCTAACTCCAACCCCGCCCGTCAACGTTGTTTACGTTTTTTCACCTCACGCACTTGTATGAGACTTTTCCAAAGAAGTTGTGAGTGTGAACGTTTGGTTGAGATGGTAAGACTCGCGTGTTTAGAACGCAAAGTGTTGGGTTCGAAGTCCGGCCCTTGCAAAACTTTTTTATTTTATTTTTTTGGATTAGTTAGTTTTTTTGGCATGCCTTGGGTTAGATTTTGGGGGTTACGCCCCGCAGCCAGCGGAGGGCATTGCATGAATGCAAACAATGCGTGTAGTGGAAAAACGTAAGCAGCATTGTCGGGCGGGGTTAGTGTAACACACATGCTTATCTAGTCAATCAGGCGGTGTTATTTAGCTGAGGTTCTGTAACGCGGAGGCTTCCTAAATACGCACACGGTTTCGCAAAAGAAACCAACTTTGAGGAGTTATCAAAATAAATGCAGTAACTTTTGTCTTAGTACTTCTTTGTCATTTCTAAAGCGGCTTTTCGCCTAATCGTCCTTCTTGTGCATGTTCTGGTTTACTTTCACAAATTTTGAAACAACATATATCCAGTCCTAGAATTGATTAGAATCCACCTATTGAATCCCCGTGTTATAAGTTTCTTTGGCATATACTGTTTGAGTCTTGAGTGGCCCTTAACCCTCCGCTATTCGCGCGGGGTAATTTAATACCCCACCCGTATGTCTTGCGTATATATCTTGTTGGGAGAATGGTAAAATTCCACGCCGCCTCATGTATTAAAGTAAGTGTGCTATATTATCTAAATGTGCCATTGCTTGAAGATAGGCCCAAACATGGCAAGTCAAAGATCCAGAACAGTGGTTGAAGTGGTATGGGAAACTCGAGGAGGAGGAGCTGGACGTATAGGCGAAGAAGATCCCGATGAATATGAAGTCGATGCAATTGAAGTACAGGATGAATGCTCAGATTATGAGCAATAGGCAGATCTTGATCATATAGAAGATCTTTCAGCACAGGCTGTTGCTGATGAATATAAAGATCCATTGGAAGATCCTCTAACACAAGCTGCTCCTGATGTATTTATGGGTCCATACTTCATAGGACAGGAGAAACAATATAAGTTGCATAAAATTAAACCATCCTCTTCAAGAACAAAATCCCACAACATAGTTTTGAAAGTTCCTGGTCCAGTGGGCAATGCAAAAAATGCCAAATCTTATATGGAATGTTTTTATAATTTTATTGACGACACTATATTTAACATAATTGAGCATTCTACTAACATATATA
>MU187638.1:38173-71626 GCA_016904865.1 Pissodes strobi | reverse complement strand
TGTGTCTTGTCTTGTTTATGTTTGGTGGATTTGGCGGGTTTTTGCCTCCACCAGAATCCTTGAGACAGACTCCATTCGAGGTGTGGGAGTTGCCATTTAATGATCTGCCCACCTGGGGTTCACTTTCCGTCGTTTTAGTACTCGCCATTTGAGAGGCTTTTAGCCTTAATCTTCCCAGACGGGTTGGAAGATGGTGTGGGATGGGATTAGGATGGGGCCAATGGGTGGGAAGTATATGGGTGTGGACTTCTTCAATGCGTTGGGGGATTTGAAGACAAATCAAGGCTCGCGTGGGCAGGGTCGCATCCCTGAAACAGATCTGTCCTCTATCGGTATCATAGAGGAGTATCTACCCGCTACCCCCGGTCTCAAAATAGTCCTTGAAAATCGTAGAATCGAACCAGCCGCTCTTCGATCTGTTGTACCTGCAATATTTGGGGCCACCCTCTTTCCACGAATCGTATACCCTCTTTCCACGAATCGTATAAGTGTTATATACCCTTAAATACCACATAAATTGGTAATAGAACACCCGAAGCTGAGCCCGTAAACATCACTAAGATGCCTGATTTTGACGAGTTCATGTACTTGGTGCCTTTGCGCACCACTACTATGGTCTTTCCAGGGTCGTCTACGATGTTGGTTTCATCAAAATTCAATATTCTGTCAGAAGGTACACCTTCCAATGATTCCTTCAATTCTGCAAAGTAGTTGTTCATCGTATCATGATTCACAGCAGCTCTACATCTTTTAATGTTTTCAGCTGGTATCTCGGAGAGAAGTTGCTTATTCCTCTACAAGAAGCTTCGACACCAACTTGGACCGGGTAGGTTATGCGCGAATGCCTTAGCTTGAATTCCGTGTATATCTAGGTAGCTCTTGACCACGTGCTGTAATATCCCTTGTGGAAAACGGAAACCCCCAATTGCCAGTAACAACAATGTTTTCAACCAACATTCCTTCTTCTTTGGTCAAAACTGTGGGATGGTCAACAAGCTTCATATCTTAGTTCTCCATTGATTGTTGGCTTTGGAATACAAAATCGTTCAGCTGCGTTTCTCACAGACATTCTTCCACTGCTTATAGCTTCAACGGCCTCCTATAGGCAAAATGTCTGTAACTTCTGGCTCCTATTTTTCTTCATCCACTCATTTCTCAAAAAAAATCATATGCGCGGTCCGTCCCAAGTTGTAAATACAAGACCTTATTCGAAAAAAAGGGTGTAAAAACCGAAAAACTAATTAAACCATTATATTAACAACGAACTTAGCTATCAACCTGCAAAATATGAACTAACCACGTGTCGCAGTAACAGCGCTACAGAAGAAGTTTTTCGATGTATAAAAATCACACATTTAACGCGCCAAAATTGATCTGCCCTGCTGCACTCATCTCTTCGAGAAACTTCAAGCGACTAGTTCCGACACTCGCGTTTTTCGACTTTCAGACCTGCGCATTAGGCAGCAGCCCGATGTTGTCGTTCTATTATTTCACTTTACGCGTGGCTCTCCGCTCGCTCCGGGGGCGCAACCATACAAAACTAACTCAAACTAACCTAAGGCAATGCCCAAAATTAAGGAAAAACAAGAAAAAGAACTTTGAAAAATATATGAATCAGCACGTACGCATGCGTGAAGGGTCAAAATTTCGGTAAGTGGACGCGAATTAGTTCCGACCGCTCTAGGAAACCAATACCATTCGCTTCTACACCGCAATTTTGAGCTTTCACGCATGCGCACGTGCGAATTCATATAATTTTCAAAGTTCTTTTTCTTGTTTTTTTCTCGATTTTGGGCATTGCCTTCAGTTAGTGTTGTCTGGTTGCGCCCCCGGAGCAAGAGAAGCGAGAGGAGGGCCACGCGTGAAGTGAAATATTAGAACGACAACACCGGGCTGCTGCCAAATGCGCAGATCCGAAGGTCAAAAATTTGCTGTAGGTAGACGCGAATACTAATACCCCAACTAATACCCGACCTGTGTGAAGTGCGCTGATTCGCCGTATCGAATAGCGGCGTTGCCAGATGCATTTTCCAAAACAGGTGTAGACAGAATGTCCCATGTTCCCATAGTGTCCCTAGTTGTCGCATTTTACGTATCTGATATTTACAATAAGTTCCTAAATGTTTTTCTAGCAGAAATACCCACATCGTATGAGGTCTATTTATATGACAATTAAGCATTATAAACTGCCGTTCATAACTTTCGAGCATTAAAAATTCGTGGTCCGATTTTAATAATCAATATCTTAACTAATAATTGATGGAATTAAATGCGGTTTTCGAAATAATAAAGCCCAATGCTTTACAAATCAGTTGACTTGTACTAAATACCTAAAAAGATCCATATTCAAATTATACAGGGTTATTCGCAATTGCCTCACAAAATTCAAAATATTCACATCTCTCCCAAATATTCAGGAGTAATTTTTTTATCGGTTTGATGATAGGACAGTAGTTATTGGCTCCATACCTCGGGACGTTTTCGAGATTTTTCATTTATCGATAGCGTTTAAAAAATTGCTTAAATATCTTGGAAATCGGTATAACTTTCCGTTTGCCTTAATTTGAAGCTTCTTTTGTTTTTTTTTTAATATTTAAATATCATCAGGGCCATCTCATATTAAAGTAAATGATTTTTTTCTCAAAATTAGGCTATTATAATGTACAGGGTGTCCCAAATTCGAGCCTCATCATTGGGATCTCGGAAACTAGAAGAGATACGAGGTCGATTAAATGGAGGCATAGTTGCGCAATTTGATGCTGAATAAAATGCTATATTGCAAGTTTAAAAATTCCGATTACTTCCGAAGATTTTTGGAAAAAAACCGAATATTCGCGATTTAATTTTTATTTTTTATGACTCTATTTGAATAGATATAACAAAATAAATTTCACATTTTCATTGCTATTTTTTCTGTTCTTCAAGATGGTGTTATCAGATTTTCAAGCCGACGTTTCGTCTTCGAGCTGCCATCATCAACTTTCTTTTTTTAAATACGGCCCTGGATTTTTTATTACGGATTTTAAGAGCTCCTAAGGTCCTAACACCAATGATGTATCGCACTTATTCGAAAAATTCATATTAGTGACATTTTCCATAAGAATTCATGTGTTGGAGAGTGACAGAAAATAGATTTTTAGTGTCAGTTTACTTTTACGTTGTTAATGCGTAAAAAAAGGTTTTTGTTTTTAATCTTATTAAAAATCTATTTTCTGTCTCTGTCTAAAACATGAATTCTTATGGAAAATGTCACCAATATGAATTTTTCGAATAAGTGCGATACATCATTGGTTTTGGGACCTTAGGAACCCTTAAAATCCGTAATAAAAAATCCAGGGCCGTATTTAAAAAAGTTGATGATGGCAGCTCAAAGACGAAACGTCGTCTTGAAAATCTGATAACACCATCTTGAAGAACAGAAAAAGTAGCAATGAAAATGTCGAATTTATTTTGTTATATCTATTCAAATAGAGTCATAAAAAAATAAAAATTAAATCGCGAATATTCGGGTTTTTTTCAAAAATATTCGGAAGTATTCGGTATTTTTAAACTTGTAAGGTGGCATTTTGATCAGCATCAAACTGCGCAACCTTGCCTCCATTTAACCGACCTCGTATCTATTCTAGTTTCCGAGATCATCCCAATGATGAGGCTCGAATTTAGGACATCCTGTACATTATAATAGCCTAATTTTGAGAAAAAAAAAATCATTTACTTTAATATGAGATGGCCCTGATGTTATTTAAATATTTAAAAAAAAACAAAAGAAGCTTCAAATTAAGGCAAACTTTCCAATATACCGATTTTCAAGATATTTAAGCAATTTTTTAAATGCTATCGATAAATGAAAAATCTCGAAAACGTCCCGAGGTATGGAGCCAATGACTACTGTGCTAGCATCAAAACGATAAAAAAATGACTTCTGCATATTTGGGAGAGATGTGAATATTTTGAATTTTGTGAGGCAATTACGAATAACCCTGTATAATTTGAATATGAATCATTTTAGGTATTTAGTACAAGTCAGCTGATTTGTAAAGCATTGGGCTTTATTATTCCGAAAACCGCATTTAATTCCATCAATTATTAGTTAAGATATTGATTGTTAAAATCGGACTACGAATTTTGAATGTTCGAAAGTTATGAACGGCAGTTTATATCAACGAAATTTAGTTAGGTAGTGGCCTAGTTTACAACGTTAGAGCAAAACAGAAAAAGTAACACATGAGTGTTAATATTTTACCTTCTTCCCTGACTTCATTTGCTTTCGAGTCCCGTTTTTGAAAGCGTTTATTTTTCTTATTATATTTCCCATTCAACGCAACTGGGTTTAAATCTATTACTAAGATGTCTTCATCATTTTTATTTGAGGGCTTCCTAGTGCTGGCAAGAACATTGGTTTTTAGTTTCTCCTCATTGGTCAAACCATTTTTTATTACTATTCCTTGATCCTTTGACTCGTTTTCTGCGTCTAGCGAATCATTATCTTTTTCTTCAGATATGTTATCGCCTTCATCCACATTGCGCCTCCGTCGTATATGGGGAACTAAATTATTTTCTCCAAATAAAACCGGGTCCAAATCGCTAGTTTCTTCTTCGACTAGAGAATTAATAACGTTCCTCTTTCTCCTAAAAATTACAGGAAGTGTAAAAATGATGGTAAATTTGGTTATGTTGGACACCCGACTTGAATGATGAAATGGTAAATATAATTATTGTTTGCGTTGAGTTTTTTTTACCTTTGCGACTTGTCCTTTTCCTTGTCGTCACTATCTTCATCGTCCTCGAACTCGTCGTTATTATTAGACTTAATTTTTTCAATTTCATTTCTGACTTCTTCTTTTATTTTTTGCAACCGTTCCTTAATTTGCCGTTCCATTTGTTGTTCTATATCTTCTGATCTCTTTTCCCTATCCTTTTTTTCCAGCAGCTCCATTTGCTCAGGATGGTCATGCATAAACTTGTCGATATATTCATCTTCATTTATCGATTTGGGCTCTGGAATTTCTATCATGTCGTAATGTTTGGTAACTGCTTTTGCCGACTTTTGTTTGCCTGGTAACCCGCCACGTTTCAGCCTTTCATTGTTGTCTTCCATCTAGATCGGAGGAAAATAATATTTATACCTTTTATAATGCAGCTGGTGTCTATAGAGGAATTCAACTAGTATTAAATATTTAAATATTATTATTTGGTTTTAAATACAAAGTACTGACAATGTGATACAAAATAAATTATTATATTATGATATAGAAAAGCAGTCGTTTGTCTAAAATAGAATATACTGTGGTTACTCTGTGAAATGTTTAAGTTCTCTAGGCATTTATAGTACCTATATAGGTACTTAATTTTGGCCGAATATTGAGAAACTGAGACTGCAAATGTGAACAAATTAGATGAAAAAGCGTTTCATTGTCATAAAAATGACTGAAACTTGATTTTTTTCCTCGTCATTAGAAACTTCAAAGTTGCCATAAATCAGGCTTATCCCTTCGAGAAAGACACAGTTAATTTTGCATATTCTAAAATATTCTCACGTGTTATTTATGTTACCTTAATTAAATCGATTTTATTAGTCCCATGTTCCAAATCTTCATCTTCGTCATTAAGTTCAGCGTCACGCTTATCGATGTGGGGGTCATCGATTAAACCCATATCGTTTAAAATGCCCTTTAGTTCAGTTTCTGCTCCTTCCTCATTTGTCTCTATCCTCGATAATGTTGATCTAAATATTAAGTTATATGTCAGAGGCTGAATATACCGGGTGTCAATCAGATTACTAGCAAGGCTTTCATACTTAAATGAATAAAGATATCGCTTTCAAATTTTGGGAAAATTTATGCCTAAATTCTGATACATTTTCTGAGTATCCAGATATTTGGCGTTTCCGGTTTAACCGGAAGCACGATCAAATTTGTTATTTTTAATGTATATCTTTGAAAATTCGAATTTTATGAAGAATTTTAAGTATAGAACATGTAGTACACCCTCTATTTACATTGGCATGTCAAATCAGTCATAAATTATACGTTTTGACGAAAAAATAAATGAATGTAGGAGAAATATATTACTTTTATTCATATTCGTTTACGGGTACTACCTATTAATATTGCAATAATTTCACTTCCGGTTTAACCGGGTATGAAAATTAACTTCCATATCCTAATTCCTTCAATAATTTGAATGGAACTGGTCGCAACTGCTTTTGTGATTGACAAAATGTTATTTATTTCTTTGCTAGCGGTTCATGGTTTGTTAGATTTCTAAGTTTATTTGCCTTTGCGAGTGGTTTCAAGGTTAAATAATGATAATAATAAAAATAGTAATTTTTGAAGTGAAACTTCTATAGCGAATGTAAAGTCAGAATAAATGCTTATCAAAGTGAAACGCTTATCAAAGTGAACACCTTTAATGTATAAATATATGTTCCATGGAGTTGAAATTTTCAGGACATATAGCCGGAGTAAAATGAGGATCCTGGACGAAAACTGAGAACTGAAAACCAAATGAGAACAAAAAATTAATAAAAAAAAGAAAAAAATGTTCGGAAAGTTAATAAGATTATAAAACGGAATAAAGAAAAAATATTAATAAAAAGAAAGTTAGAGAAACGCGGTTTTCGGCGAAAAAAATTGAAAAAAAAATGGAAAAAGTGCCGAAACCGGCGGCAAAAGTTGTTTAAAAAGAATAAAAACTCAATTCCTTATATCTCTTTCAGAAGTTTCATCACTTCAGTTGTGTGCTTATAAAGGTGAGGCACATAATTTTTGTTTCTATTTATCATTATTAGCTCTTGAAATAAGGGACTTTTTAAGCAAACGGCAACTTAAGTAGTTTTAGTGTTGGGTCTTGTTATTGCATCGGTATTGGTCTACCAGCTGACTCTTTTTTTTTCGCCTGTATTATCACGTGCGATAGCACGTTACGCGCCCAAAAATATGGGGACTCGGAAAAGGCAGTCATTCTTCACGCGCAGCACGTTACGCTGCCCAAAAATATGGGGACTCGGAAAAGTTAGTCTGAAAAAAGTCTTCAGGAGCGATAGCACGTTACTTTTCCCAAAAATATTGAAAGTCGGAACAGGCAGTCAAAAATGATTCCTTTCGAGCGATAGCACGTTCGCTGCCCAAAAATATGGGAACTCAGAAAAGTTAGTCTGAACAAAGTCTTCCCGAGCGATAGCACGCTACGCTGCTCAAAAATATGGGGATTCGGAAAAGTTAGTCTGAAAAAAGTCTTAACGACCGATAGCACGTTACGCTGCCTAAAAAATGGGGTCTCTGGAAAGTTAGTCAGATAAAAATCGTCACGTTTGGTAGCTAGTTACACTGCTCAAATGGTTAATCAGTATTGACCTTAGATTAAAGAAAGAAAGCTTACACTCTAAGATATTGACCAACTCGCGAAAAGAGTCTCTGAGTAGGTACCATGGGCCCGTGGAAAGTAAGTCTAGAAAAAGAAATTTTGTCGTAGAAAGCCGTACTTACTTAAAGTATTTTTTGGCGTATTTTTGAAACGCGAAATTGCTATTTTGTGTGCTGGAGGCATCTGTTTTGATAACATATTTAATGCTATTTTCAAGTTCAATAATTTTCTGTTTTCAAATACTTTTTCTAATTTAGTTATACACAGTTTCGACCAGTGCCAGTGTGTATATGACAATCACAGAATTTTGTTGATCAAAAGTGTCATTGAACGGTATTTAAATATTAGAATAATATTAGAATAATTCATTTAGGTAAGCAAAGTAAAGAAACTAATATCAGACATCAAAGTATCAAGAATGTATTATTTAAAAGACAATAAATAAATAAGGTTTTATACATTTTGATTTTTTTATATAATTGTCCTCTTAAATTAGCTTGCATAAAAGAATGTGTAACAAGTGCTGTAGATAGAACTTTTCACAGGAGTGGGACAATTTGGTATCATAAAGTCATACAAATATGAAAAACGAATTTCAAATGTGTTCCACACCACTTTTTCTATAATTTAAGCATATTTGTATCTTTAATAGTGAAACAGTTGCTAATGGTAAACGCTAAATTAGGATAACTATATTATTATGTAGAACTTATGTATTAGCTTGCTAACTAAGTAACAACGGTTTTTAGGCAGGTGATCTTCGATTTTTGTGTTTGTGATATTTTAAATTAAAATAAAACAAAACTAAGAATAAATGGTTATAAAAAAAAATCTACTTAATTCGTCTCTGATAAAGTAGCCATATTGTTCCTACACTTGGCCACGCCTACCGATACTCTCTTGTTTAGTATTATTCAAATGGTGATAGCGTCTCCTTTTATTTTATCTCGATGAGGTGTACTTAATACATAATCACAGAAGAAAAAATTATCAGAATATTCTCTCTGAAATGCCGCCTTTGATGTCTTTCAGAAAAATTCCTTTAGCGTCGGCCATTTTTAAACGGGAAATTCCAGTATTACGTTTTTTCCAAATTTCGTAAACAGATGGGTCTTCGCATTATTTTGTATTATTTATCATGTATTTGTCAGATAATATGTAAATAGTATGGGAGTTTGTATATAATATTATAGATATGTTTCTGCTAATATCCGAAATACGTTATTATGCATAAAACTTAAGCCAATTAGGAAGTGTGGATAATAGGCTCATTTTCAATTTTTCAAAATTTTATTCAGACCTTGACATATTAAGTTGATATACCAAAAATCAGATTTTCTGAGAAGTCTAATCGCTGAAAATAAATAAGAGTGTTGCTGGAATATTATAAGATATGAAGGTCGCTTTGGGATAATGTATTTATCTATGACAGTGATTTAAACTCTGATATTTCAAGAACCGCTTAACGGATTGATTTAAAATCTTGAATATGTACTTTTATGAAGTTTTTGGATATAGGTAATAGAAATTTGATGCTTTTTTTTGAATGAGCGTATTGCTAAAACCCTTAATTATCCATATTAACCAAATATAAACAAGCAAAAAAGTTAATAAAAATTATTAAATATCCTTTTGGATTCAACTGGGTCATATTGGGTTAGTTGCTCTAGTTAAATTCCCAGATTGGTGCGGAGGGCCACGTATATTATATGACTTTATATTTAAGTTTGGTTACTATCGATATTAAATAGAAGATATATTACTGATCCCTAATTCCTAAAACGCTTAGTTTTTATGCATAATAATGTATTTCAGATATTGATGGTAACATAATAATAATATAATATATTGTAGGTATATATAAGATTTTCCCGCATATTTCGGGCTCACCTAGATAGGTTATTCCAAAAGATATCAATGTTTTTTCTGTCGTACGAATTTTTCATCAAAAATTTAAAAATATTTCTGGAAATGTGAAATTCTGACAAGTCTCCAATTTTTTAAAATGTATATTATTTAATATTCTAAGATCATTTTTTTTTATTTTTCTTTCCTTTTTTTCAACTTTTTTTTTGCCGAAGACAGCGTTTCTCTAACTTTTTATATTATTGTTTTTTTCCTTTATTTCGTTTTTTGATACTTTTATTAACTACGAACAATTTTTTCTTTTTTTAATGTAATTTTTTTTTATTTGGTTTTATAATGCTTTTATTAACTTTCCGAACAATCTTGCTTTTTTTTATTAATTGTTTTTCTTATTTCGTTTTATAATAATTTTATTAACTTTCCAAACATGTTTAAACGTTTTTTTTTTCAATTTTCTCCCATTTTTTCAAAAATTTATGTTTTTTTTTTCTATTTTTGCCATCCCCGACCTCGTAGCTGAACTCGTTCGCCTTTTTTTCGCAATCTTGCTTTTTTTATTAATTGTTTTTCTTATTTCGTTTTATAATACTTTTATTAACTTTCCAAACATGTTTAAACGTTTTTTTAAGTTTCTCCCGTTTTTTCAAAAACTAATGTTTTTTTTCTATTTTTGCCATCCCCGACCTCGTAGCTGAACTCCTTCGCCTTTTTTTCGCCAAAAACCGCTTTTCTCTAATTTTTTTTTATTACTTAATTATTTTAGTATTTTCTTCTGCATTTAAAAATAAATTAAAAGTAGCGCTTGGTATTGAATTAAAAAAAATGCCCTTTTAGGTTATATGAATATGTCCAACAATGCCAACCATGAACATGAAAAAGGTAATGAATCTAAAACTGTTAAATTTGTCAAGCAATTCATGTAGAAAAATACATATTATATTTATACGATTTGCACAAATGCACCAAACAATACAAATTGAACGCCCACTTACATATAATAGGTATCGAAGAAAATATAGATTTGTTTTCATAAGTTACCTTATGCCTTAGCTTTGCCTTTCTTGCTCTTTCGGGAAAGAAAAAAAAATGATACTGCAGTTATAAGATTTATGTTCACAGTTCGGTACAAAGCAAACATGTTTTCCCCTTTTGTTATTCATTTCGTCGAGATATTATCAAAATACTTTTAACACAAACACACAAAACCAAATAAAAACAAAAAACTAGCACCTAGCAGAACGTAATGTCACAATACAAAACACGCAGTACGCAGGCACTGGCCAAATGTAATAATAAACTTAAGGCAATGGTCGGGCGACACTGATTCCCCACGAAAACTGGTTGATTTACGATGCGCGTCGAGGATGCGCGTACTGACGAAAAATATTAGAAATGGGATTCTGATTGTTTTTTCTTCTGTGACATAATGGTTAGGGTACCAGTATTTATCGAAACATAACTGATGTATATCCTTGATATTTTTATGAACCTCTCATTAAAACTGAGTATTAGTGGCTACCTGTATTTCGTTTATGTAGAATTTATCTTACCAGATTGAATTTAAGCTTGGGGGAGAGTCAGATAGAAAGTAAATAACAGCGGGGTAAGTGCTAATAATGCTAATTATTAGCTATGTTCTTATATCATAACTTATTGTCTGGCGAACTCTTAAATAACTAGTTCATAACAGAAATTACCTGAACATATCGAATTAATATAAAATTGCTCCCTTAAATTTGAAATTTCAATTAATATTTTGAAACTGAAAGCGGTTTGACCTAGGTTCATTTCAGTACAACTAGGGTTTCATTTGGGTACAGAACAGGTGAAATGCAGCAACTGCCTAGGTGGAGGAAAAGGTCGTTGCTCATGGCATCCTGATAAAATATTTTCATAACAATAGGGTGTCAACATGGTATTACGAACTTTGTTTTAAAAGAAAATGAACGGGATATGAAGACAAGGCCGAAATGAAAAGGTGTAATAGGCGTCCATTTCATTATGCAGTTACCGAAAAAGAACTATACATTTTTGCATGTATACTTACATTATGTAATATGAATTATGCTTAGAATGCTACGAGGAAACGAAATATAAATTCATATAGAGGGTTGTTTTAACTTTTCGCCGGATAGCATGTATACCTGGCAGCTCCACTATTACTCCGTTTTTTAATAGGCTAAAGTAGTCCAATTGTTGGGTTATTGATATCATCGTGTGGAGAAAATGTCCCTCTAATAAACCATAAAAAGAAGAAGACGACAACAAAAAAACTGTAAGTCATTAGCGTCTCGATAAGTTTAAATTAGCTTCTTTTGCTTACCAGAAACCATGCAGAAGTCATTTAAATGTTGTAAAAATAAGGACTTCACAAAATTCTGTTGCATTAGTATATTTCACTCTAGCTGCATGGAACGCTCCAATGAAATTGTTAAGCTAGGCGGATATAAGATCATTTGTTCAACGAACTGTCAAGAATAAGGAGAATTAAGAACGATTGACTGATATGGACAAAGACTTGCAACAGCTAAGAGATTAATAGTATGACATTTGATGACAATCTATGTCGAGGCAGAGAAAAAATTTATATCTCAAATCGAGCAGCAGAGGAAAGAGTTGGAGACTGCAGGATGATATACCTAAAGGAACTTAGAGATAGGGAGAGTGAGCTGAAAATAAACCTTACAGCCTGCAAGGAACTGGACGGGAATCTGAATAGGCAAATCAAGGAACTATCGGCCATGAATAAAAATTTCTTTGTTAGTATTGACGTTCTGGAAAAGAAAAAGTCAGGTGTTCAAGTGAGCTGAAGGAGTTCGTATTTAAATGATGGACAGCGGAGCAAGATGTCAGGAAAATGCGTCAAGAGAGCCAAGAGTTAGGTCAGGCAGAAGGAATACTAACTATGGTATAATTCAACAAAATCGACGCATACTGGGGAGGGGAGGGGGGGCCATGCACAGATATTCAAGGCTTTCTTCCCTTATTAAAGAAGCTTACAGCTAAAAATATGGCATTAATAGTCAAAGGATTGGCAAGACCACAATCATGGAATTGCTACACTTGGGTGCAACATACTGTCAAAGCTTTACCAAAAAGGACTTTGTATTTCTTTTTGCTGAATCCCAAGACTCAGTGGACAGAAGTGAACTCTGTGCTCCAAGTATTAGGAAGAAACTTACTGACTTTCAACACTTAAATCTAGTCCTAATTGGTTCGTTGTCTACAGTAAATCACGCCGTCGTTAATAAAATCATCGCTGCCCAGAATTCGATGATTGAAAGCTGTTTTAAGAATAGTCTCACTTGTTCTTTTGTATCATTGATTTCTACTTCGCCTATGGCAAAATTCCATATAGCTGATTACTTGGCGAAGGATTGCTTATAAATTGAACGACATTACTTCTGCCACAAGAAACAGCAGACAATGAGGTACGCACTTTTCCTGCAAACTCCCAGCCACCAATGACTGAAGTAGGTTCCAAGACTGAATCATCTGGTCCAGAAAATTCTTTAGATCACCCAGATACAAATGTTGGATATTCAATCTCTACCATTCTCTTGCATATCCAATCAATTAGAAATAAAACCAATGAACTCACTTTATTCTTGTATGAACTTAATTCTCCAAATATAATAGCACTTACAGAGCATTGGCTAGGAGACGATGAGTTGATTGAAGTTAAGGATTACACAGTATTTGCGAAGTTCGATAGATCACAGTCAATACATGGTGGTTGCATGATACTCTTAAATGAAACTTTCTTGGAACAAAACTCCTCCTAATTTCAATTACCTTTTAAAGGAGTCAGCATTTTAATTTGTTATGATTTTTTCCTAGTCCATAAATACCTATGTCTTATGTATCAACCATTCACCTTCTTCTGATTGTAATATTTTTCTTATGAGCCTTGATGCAGTCCTCTCTGAGATTCCTAATTCTGCATTTATTTTTCTTGCAGAAGATTTTAATCTAAACGTTTGTGATAGGAGTTCCATCTTTACTATGCGCTTATGCCACTTACTTCGGTCATATAATTTATGCATGCATGTAAACGCTCCAACACGCATTACACAGTCTTCTTCCAGCACTATTGATTATATTTGTTCTAATTCTCGCGAGGAGGCTGTTGAATGTTCAATCGAAAACGCTTTATCTGACCATGAGGCTGTTTTTTGTAGGTTTTTGAATGCCGTGCAGAAAGCAATACTTAAACGTAGATTTGGTCGAATATTTAGCGAAATCAATTACAATCGGTTTCATACGTTGTGTGCCTCTCCAGGTTGGACTACTGTTGTTGATTCGCATGACCCAATATCGACTTTTCATGGTTAATTCATGGATCTTTTCAATATTGCTTTTCCTAAAATAAATCCCAAAATGAAATCTGAAAAATCCCAGTTTACAATAGGGCTTAAAACTTCCTCAAAAAATTTGCGATCACTACATCTAATCACAAAGTTTACGGTCTGTCCAGTTTTTCATATCTATTTCAATAAATACCACTCCTTATATCATCTAAGTATAATAGCTAAAGAGAAATTCTTTCCAAATGATCTAATTACCTCCTCGAACACCCTCGAACATCCGGCAAAGGAAAAATCGGTGCTTGGCACCATTTCCTGAGACCACCCCTAGTGATTTGAACAATTTATACTGCAGCATTGCTGACAATCTGCAGCAGAGAATTCAGCAGTTTCGAGATCCAATGGTTTACTTATCAGGGGTAAATATTCCGAATTCCGTTTTCTTCTTACGAACCGAACTCACCGAAGTTAAGCAATCACTGCTATCGATTAAATACAAGAATAGTGCTGGTGAAGAACTTTCTGCAAAAATTTTCCTAAATATGCCTGATGATGTGCTCTTGGTCTGTGTTTTTCACCTTGCTTAACTACAGTCAAGGTCATTCCCATAAATAAGGAGGGAAGTTTGGATGATCCATCCAACTTCAGGCCAATCTCTCCCCTATCCACTTTATCACAAGACATTGAAAAGCTGGTAGATAAGTATGCTTTCCTTTATTTATTCAAACCGGATTCTAAGCAAACATCAATTTGGTTTCCGGGACAAGTCAGTACCAGTGATGCTGTGTATCATCTACTGCAGCAATTATACACTCAGATAAATTAGAGTGGAGCTTCTGCTGATGTCTTTTGTGACCTGTCAGAGGCTGTTGACTGCGTCAGCCATGATATTATTACTTCATGGCTTTAGAGGTCAGACTTTGTCCTGGCTTTCTTCTTCCCTTACGGGTCGTCACCAGCGTGTCATCATAGGGCCTACATGCTCTGATTATCAATTCATTGGATGGGTATCCCTCGTGGCTCAGTCTTGGGTCCTATTTTATTTCTGCTTTACATCAATGATCTTGCAAGGCTTCGGATTAGTGGTCAATTCACCATCTTTGCAGATGATACATCCATTTTGTGGCGTGGCCAGGATCCTCTATTACTTCATAGAACCATATTGCTGGATCTTGAGAGAGTGAAATTATGGTGCGGTTCCAATAAGTTGACTTTAAATCCTACAAATTCAAAACTCTTATCTTTCAAGGGCAATTTAATGCATGTATCAGTGGGTAACTTTCCGATTGTATGTACATCTGAAAACAAATTCCTTGGAATTCTAGGTTCGATACTCAATCAAGACCCTAGCCAATAAATTATCTGCTGCCTGTTTTGCAATCAGGCTGGCTGTTCAGGAGCTTGGGTCAGATATCAGCAGGATGGTGTATTTTGCTCTCTTTGAATCGCATCTTCGTTACAGAATACCTTTCTAGGGAAATGCAAGCAGTTACCTAATGCAAATGCTGCTAATCATTCAAAAAAGAGCTATCCGGTATATTTGTAAGACTTGACCTCTTGATTCATGCCACCTTCTATTTCTTCTTATCTTTATCTTTAAAAGTCGAGATAGATTTTTGGTGAATAATCCTAGGTACCCAAGCAGGAATCAGAATATACTTAGACTTCCCCAACCATCTTCCAGCTTGACAAGGAAGAAGGAATTCTATATTTTACGAGAGTATTCATATATTTAATCACCTTCCTCAAAGCGCAAGGGGGTCTACATGCCTTTCTGACTTTAAAAGAAGAAGGGTAAAGAAGGTTCTTATTGAAGACGCATACTACTCTCTAAATGAGTACTTTGCAGACTCTTTCTAGTGGGCATGGGAGCATAGTGAGATCATTTTGTATTGTAAACATTTTTTATCTTACTTGTATTCTTTGCATGCTTATCAAATTTCACTTATACTGACTTTCACATATATTTTAATTTTTTTTTCTTAATATAATTTGTGTAAGTTTGATTTTGTGTTTATTTATGTCTTATATTATGTGTAAGTTTCATATTTCAATTGAGTGTTTGTTATTAGACCGCTTTGTTAATGACATATGTAATGTTTAAACAATAAAGCATATTTGATTTGATTTTGATTTGATCTATTTGAAAAAATAAACTTTTTGTTTTTCTCTGTATACTTATCATTTTTCCATTTTTTTTTTATACGTAGAAAATTTTTTTTTAGTACCTACATAACTATACTTTGGGACACTTAAAATAAAAAAGTTAAATGGGTGCGACGTTAAAGGGTACGAATCGCTAATGGCAACTACCTAATAAATGAATAGGAAGTAGAGCGCGTATTGGTTGGCCGGCGAGTTCGCCCGACCTACACCCTGTGATTTTTTCTTTGGATATACGTCAAGATCTAAGCTTATGTCTCTCTCCAATAGACTTCGAGGGTATGATAGCGAGAATTGGGAACCCTTTTTTAAAAATAATATCTCAGCTTATTCTGCAGATGTAGGTAGTTGAAAATAATAGAGGAAAATTGCAGTTATGCATTAAACAAAAATAAATTACATTTACTAATATAAGATTCTTAGGCTGTTTTAAATTTTCTTTTAATATTTTTCTAGTTTGGTAGATACATTTTTTGAGTTACCTTTGCAATAGTAAAATAAAGGTAGACTTATGAAAAACCTTATGGAAGAAGCGCCAACAGTGCGTCATTACAAGGTCTCATTTGAAAAACCCTAACCCCTCACAGCTTTTTTCGAAGCATCTTACCAGCTATAGTTCGTAGGCCACCAAACCAACTTTGTATTGAACGTATTGCTCTATTCCCTATAGTTGCCAAGATAATGAGAGAGTGTCGCTTGGCGGACTTACGGTTTGTTGGTATCTAACATTTATATTTTAAGAAATTCTAATTTGTAAAGTAATCAAAACAATACATACGTAGTTACCAAGGAAGTGAAACTGTTTAATATACATGTTTCTTTGCCAAACTAACCTTAAAGAATTAATATTTCTTTCACTAAACAGTGATGGATTTTTCGATTCGCGTTTCTGCAAACTCTTGGTTCTCTTGGTTCCTTCTTTTTCTACTCTACTGTCGATTTTAAATTTGGCAAAAATGTATGGATACTTGTCATCCGAAAACGGTGAAATATCTTCTCCCTTTTCCTCAGTTTCATCATTTGATTCCTCATCGGTTTCCGATTCAGTGTCTCTCTTGTTTGTTTCCTCAACATTTTGTATGGGGCTAATGTCCACCGGAATGATTTCATCACTGTGAATCGGTAAAAGTTGGTAGCTGTCCTTAAAAGGCTGTAAGTAGGGTTGATTGTAACATTACCATAAATGAATAAATCATCGTAGGTAATTCTAAGACAGTCATTATTAATAGACTAAAGAGTATCTAAGAGTGTGCTTTGTGCCAAATTACCAAACTACGTCTAGTGTGGAGATGTTCAAACCAAGTCGATATAAGTAGTTTCACGCAATCATAATTTACCTGTAAAATGCCAACTGGTTCCTCATCTTTATACATTATTGCGCATTGCCTTTTTTTACTCAAAGTTTCGTCATCAGCTCTTCTCCTTCGGTTATGCCTTTTCATGTGATCGTCCTTAGCATGTTTCAGGCTCCGGTGATTTGCCTCATGTATTGACTCTGTTTCGTCCGATTTTTCGTTTTCGTCAGGTTCACTTAAATATATGTGCATTTATATAGTCACTAGTATTGTATGCTAAATTATATTTACGTGGGAATAATAAATAATCGAAATACCCATGGTATGGGACTTACTGGATAAAATGTTTTCCTTCATGCAAGGATATTCAATATACTTATACTTATAGATATGTTCTATATTGTTGTGGAGGATTCATGTTTATCAGACAAATTGTTGCCTATTACTCCGCCTCAGTTCAATACCTCCAGTTGTAGGAGGTATTGCTCAGTTGCAAGCTTTTTAAATAAAGCCGCTTCGGCTCTGGCCCCACGGTGCCGGTGTAAACAGCACAAATTCTAGTTTAGTAACCCTAACGATGCTGAAATGTTTTGATTAAAAATAACTATCCTATTGATTTTATTCAAAAATATTTGTAAAATTTGAACAACGAAATACTCAAACCAAAATAGACTTATTAGGAACCAATAAAAAAAATAAAACGAATAGGTAACAAATTTAATATCCGTACTATTTTCAAAATAGAAATTAGAACTAAGTTAACAAAAACTCAATGAAAATAAAAATACAAAAATGTTATCTAGGTGAGTTGGGGGTTTCCTCGTCACGCAGTCCCCAAATTTTCAAAAGGTGTCTTACAAGTTGCATATGCCACATGTTCTTAACTTCAATATTGACTGATCGATTCCAAGTGATTTGGCAACCTTGTAATGGTCCGAAAAGTGACAGTTGACACATCTGAACTTAACCTAGTCGTGTGATGTTAACAGGTCGGTTAGTGAGTACCTATTTATCGGAAACCAATATTTTTGTTTCTGTAAGTCGAAAGGAAACACCCCAACATGTGTATTAACTTATCGTTTTTTACCGTATAGCTCGGCGATAACACTCTGTATGTTCGTAGTACGATTGAGACACAATTCAAACCCAAATAAATTTATTTCATCCCAGGTAAACAGCAATTTATACATTTTAAAGCATTGTAATTCAGTTAGTTCTAAGTCCGAACCTGAATTGTGGGTAGAATAGATTATAGATTCCATTTTACGAAACAATCGCTGGAAAGCAAGTTGTCACTCCTTCAAGGAAAACGTTATTAATCGTTGTCAATGTAATATATCTTCGTTTCCGTCAATGTTGTGTAAACAACAATATGTCAAGTAAAGAAAGAACATGTTTCTACCCTCTCAAATGAATCCGCATCCGCGCAATTGACGCTCTATTCTCCCTGCCGCGCCGGTAGGAAAAATTAGATTTTAGCAGAGGCAAACCAAACCGGTGTTGCCAATTTGGTAGAAATTCTACTAGATCTAGTAGAATTTGAAAGTGTCCTAGTGGACAAAATATGGGTCTAGTGGCTAGTGGATTTTTTAGTAGAAAATTCATAATCAAAAATGCATGTAAAAATTTCATAATATGTTAACGGCAAAATATCGATATTTGAATTTGAGCGCGAAAATTGTAGAACTTTTTAATATTAATATCTGACCGCAGTTTTCATTTTAACCGCGATTGGCGACGGCGATGGGCGCCTCGGGCCAGACGCGTCTAGAAAACCTACTAACTTTTCGATGCAAAAGCTGAGGACATGTGTAGTGGCTGAATGTATCAGAATTACCCATGTCTCTATGGTCCAGCGCAATGCTTTCAACACCTCTGCTGGTGAAGTGGTCAGACGTTCTGCTTGTCATTCGTACGCCCCGGGTTCGATTCTCATCGGCCAGAAGATATGGTTTTATGGTTATGTTTGTTTTTGATTAATTAATTTTTTTTCTTAATTTTGGACATGCCTTAGGTTAGTTTTTATTGGTTTAATAATAATGCTTATTATATCCATTCTTGTTTCGCCATTACGCATGTCCGCAGCTTTTGCAACGAAAAGTTAGTAGGTTTCAAGATTTTTATCCTCGGGCCGCGGGCGATCCTATAGACAAGACGTTGCAGGGACCGGGTCACAGGACTTCAGAGTTGTTTTACATTTCATTTTCACTTCACGTATGGCGCTTCGATCGCTTCGCTCGCTCCGGAGCGCAACCAAACAAAACTAACCGAAATTTAAAAAAGGAAACAAATATAACTTTGAAAAAAATTAAGAATATCGACAGGACACAGCATCCAATTACTGAGCCAGAGACAGCGGTGACTAAACTACGAGACCACTTGAGAGGAATTCACTGGACCATAAAGGTATGGTGTGTCAACAATGTAATGCGCGCGCAACTCTAAAGCCCTGTGTCAGAAGTTTCCCGTACCACATCGGAGGGCTTAAGAGTTGCGCGCGCATTTCATTGTTGATAACATATCTTTAGGATCTAGCGAATTACTGTCAAGTGGTCTCGTATCTCAGTGGTTGGATGCTGTGTTGCGTTACGGCGGCCCGGGTTCGATTCCAGTGGCAAAAGATGTTTATTTTTTTTATTTTTAATATTATGTGTTAAAAGTTTTTTCTTCATTTTGGGCATGCCTTGGGTTAGTTTTGGTTAGTTTCTGTTGGATGCGCCACCGTAGCGAGCGGAGGGCCAAGCGTTACATTTTTGTCAACAATGTGATGCGCACGCAACTCTGAAGCCACTCTGAAGCTCTCTGATGTGGTACGGGCAAAGATAAGTCCCTGTGACCGCGGTCTTGAAAAAATCTACTATCCTATTGCGGGTTTTAGAGAGGAGTTTGATAATAAACGATACAAGATTATCCTGGTACAAGTGCCTGAGGTGCAGTGTTCTTAGAGGTTAGAGTTTAGTAAAGTAATTCTCCGATTCTTGACCAAATTTATTGATCATTGATTTAATTCATTTTGTCTTTTTAAGCAATAAAATTTTAGTGGATTTTTAATAGAAAAATTACTCTCTTTAAAATTTTAAAAATTGAGTTGACGACACTGAACCGAATTAAGATTTGAGTGCCTGACAAACACTCAACCATGAATCATCGGCCTTAGTAGTCGTTCTGCTTGAGTTTGGCGCCAAAACATCAGCCTCTGTTGCTGCCCTGTTTGACGCAAAGATGTTTAGTTAGTTTGTAATGTAAGCTTAGTTAATCGAAGAAGTAATAAGTCTTTACTTATTACTTCTTCGACTAACTAAACTTACATTTTAAGAGAACTAACTAAACATCTTGACGTCAAACAGGGCAGCAACAGAGGCTGTTGTTTTGGTTTGCAATCGTTCACCTGTAGCACATCTACCAAGTCGTAGCTCTGCTTGGTGCCAAGATATTGGGTCATTTTTTATTTGTTTGCACAGATATTTAGAAAATATCTCGTGTACTCTTGGATTCAGGGACTCTTTTGGGCATTTTTACGCATTTTTTCAAGACAGAAACGCGTTTCTTCTGTTGTTGCCGATTGAAGAAGGTAAAATGGCGGTTGGAAATGGGGTGTAGTATGATAAGAAGTAAGACAAATCTGCTCCTGTATTCGAGATTCGAATTAAATCTTCGAAGTCTTATCTATGTCCCTGGTAAAGTTAAGTTGAGAGAATTGCAGAAGAAGAAAAGTTACAAGGTATTTTGCGTGAACGGAAAAGCAGCTAGTTTAAATACAAACCAGTTTGATTAAATTCAATAAGGAAAGAAGTTTGAGTTAAATTTACACAATCAAGAAGTTTTGGAACCATTTTTAAAAAAACGTAAAATTAAAGAACGTGATTTAAAATTGTTAAATAAAGATCAATGCGTTGCTTTAGCTTTTGTTAATTTTAATAACTGGTTGCCTTTACTAAAAACTACAGCTGATGAGGGACACTTAAAAATTAACTAAAACTTTAAACAAAAATCATTGAATTCTTCACAAACACATAATACGTATTTTTAATACCCATTTGGAATAATTCCATCCTTATTTATTAGTCATTAATCAGGTGAAACAAAAAATTACCAACAGAAATTAACGCCGATTACTAATTGATGTATGTTAATGTCACTAAATAACGCAAAAATACACTAAAAAAATGCGATATTCCGATGAATCCAAAAAACTCATGCTTAGTGTAGTAAGTTATCTTCAAAATGATTTAGGATCTCGATTTAAGGCACTTCAAAAAGCGGAACGAAGCCTTAAAAGTTCCACAAAGCACATTATACAACCTACAAGATCCAAACAGAGGAACGGATTTCGAATTGGGGCGGAATATGTCTGGAAACGTTTCTCGGAGCAAAACTCGAATTATGAAGAATACTCTGCATTGTTTAAGGGAAGTAATTTACAAAATGTATGCCCGAAAGCAACATATTACTTTAGAAACTATTTACCGGCAATTTATTGAAGAATCACCAGGAATTAAGATCTCAAAACAATCTTTATATATGGAAACTAAGAAAATGGGCTTTAGCTTCAAAAAGAAGGACGGAAGAAAATATTTATTGGAAATGCCTAGAATCAGATTGAAGAGAATTTAAATGCTTAAATAATTATCAATGGATAAGACATGGGTTTTTAGCAAAAGTGGGAATAGGAGGAATGTGGCAAGATGGTAATAAATAGAATAATTTAAAAAAAAACGAAGTGGGATACGTTCCGTTATTGTTCATGCCGGAAATAAAAATGGATTTGTGACAAATGCATCCCAAACTTTTAAATGTAATAAGAAAACAGGTGGTTATCACGATAATATGAATACCGTAAATTTTGAGAAGTGGTTTAAAGATCATCTTATTGCAAACTGAGAAGAACCGTCCTTAATTATACTGGATAACGCAACTTATCATAGTCGTCTACGAGAAGAAATTCCGAGAAAAAGCTGGAGCAAAAAACGTCTTTAGAATGGCTTGGAAAGAAGAATAATCCTTTTTCAAATAACATTTTATAAGACGCTGTTTGGAATTAGTGGAAAAGCAAACAGTGCCGCAAAAGATTTATCATTTGGATAAATACGCTGCGGAGCATGGTCATTGTGTGTTCAGGCTACCGCCCTATCATTGTCATTTTAATGCCATCGAAATGGTGTAGTCAACTACAGGGTCACCTGCTGAAGTTTTAAATGTATTGAATAACGTAGTAGACGATAATGTATCCCAACAGCACTGGTAGGCAAAATTACATAAACCACACAGCGAAAATTGTTTCTAAGGCATTGGAAGTAGAAATGATCGCTGTATGGAATGAATCCGACGAATAACTATCTTTTTTCGAAAATCGAAAGTATTGATCAAGAAGATATTTAAATTTTAAACTTTTAGAATCACTTTGTCATTTTATTATTACATATTGTACAATATCATATTATCAAATAAGACTATTGAAATATTGAAAATAATAAAGGCACATGAATACAGGAGAAGACATATTTAAGGCTTTATTTGGCAAACAAATTCCAGTGATTTTAGAATGTTGGTAGAAGTGTAGTATTTTACTAGAAATTGTTATGCTTGTATTCTAGCAATTCGTGGCAAGAAAAAGCTGCTACAATATTGTTATTGCATCGGGCATAAAAGAGAATTTTGGAGAATTCAAATGAACAAACGTACTGTAAAACTAAGCAACAAACATATTTATATGATATAGTTTTATGTAGCTGTAATTAGTATCAATGCATTAACAGATGAAACAACGCTTTGCTCTTGATATATCTACGTTCCAAAAAATATATATCTACCTGTCAATTTCGCTGGCTTCTGGAAGAGCTTTCGAAAGGGCATACTGAAGGAGCAGCATAATACTTATGTGTATACAGAATACATGTAGATTCATAATATAATTCAAATCAAAGTTCGTTATAAACACATTGACATAATCTCTTTTTAGTCATGCTTCAGTATGACATTAGACATTTATGTCAAATCGAATACCTAATTTGCATCTTTATACCTCTGTTTGTCAGCCTAGGTTAGGTTATTCCGTGACATCTCATATTATATTGCACGTTTAAATAGCGTAATTAGCCTTGAAAAATAACTGAGTTTATTTTATTTAATCAAACCATTATTTAGTATTACTGCTGATTTTTACAATAATTATGAATGTTTTATTGCAGTTAGTTTACTTAATATTTATAACCAGGGCCATTGCTAATTTATTTCTCACCATTTTATAGGTTTTCTATTTTTTACTCACATTTTTGCTTTGGAGAGAATCACATTTTATAACTATATATCTTTAAAAATTTAGAAATTCCATCGTAGAATTAAGATGGAAATATTTGTAGGCATACCTATTCCATCTAAATTCGAAATCCGTAACTCTGTTTGGATGTTCTAGTTTTGTATAACGTGCTTTATGGAACTTTTAGGGCTTCGACGCTTTTTTAAATGTCTTAAATCTTGTTCCTAAATTAGTTTGGAAATGACTTACTACATTAAGCATAAAAGTTTTTTTAGAGACCCTTATACAGTTTAGGATTAACAAACGGGTGTTTCTGAAAAGATGGCAGTGTGTTTCTAAATGTTTTTAAAGTAACTTTAATGGTCCTAACAATTATTTTTCTAAATTATAATAAATATATTTAGGGCGCGTGAATAATTCTAATTATTTTATTTAATGAATTAATTTCAATTAAGTCATACTTTTCAGCAATCAATCAAAAAATAAATTAAGTTCCGGTCTAGTTCGCCGATGAATGAAAATTACTAAACTAAAAAAAGTCTTGGAAATGCAGGTTAAGAAATGCTCGACCTCGGCTAAAGTTAATTTAAATCGCAACTTATGCGGAAAGGAAAAGCCCGGAAACGTGCCAAAATAAGATCTAGCATACGCCATCTTAATATAAAATAATTACTATGGAAAATAATTCTAAAAACTGACAGGTTAATTCTGGCCCGTCTGCATTATAACGCGTAATCGAATGAACCACCTGTAAAACTCTTGAATAAATAATTGCGCGTTTAGACCGATTTTAGGGTCCTTGCTCCAAACCTTGGAAGGTGGGCGGTTCGAAAAGTAAGAAGCCAAAGTTTGGAATACGAACATCTGTCCATTTGACCAATCAACTTTAAGTACCTTATTTAGGAAGTACGTTAGCAATAAAAGCTAAACTCGAAATGTAAAAATCATGTTAACAGCCAATAATGAAATTTTAATGATCATAAATATCAAAGAGCGGCATAATAAAATCGAGATTGGAATTTATAAAACATGTAAACAAACGTTAATTGCCCATCACCGACTTAAATGTTCTGAGTGAATACAATTGAATAAGCCGGACACCTGCAAATTCCAAAGTTTCGAGGCGGAAAACAATCCTTGGAAGAAGGTATAAAAAGGAAAATAGCTCTGAAAGAAGGGCAGTACGGCAAGATTCTTAAAACGCGAATAATAGTGACAAACTAATCTTAAAGCGCGATAGTTAGTTTTCACACGAGTAGTCTGGAAAATACTCTGCATATAATATTGGACTGTCTTCTTAGTTAAAGTCTTAGGTCGTTGCTATGTCGATACGCGGGTAGGAAAAACTAGTTACATATAAACGCCGCAAGAAACAGAGAGAAATAAACCGTAACGTGGTAGAAGAAAAATCAGAATAAACAATACGTGTTTTCAGTAGTGTTCGGATTTATAGAGCCAGTTTTTCAGGGGTTGAAGCGCAGGTTACGGTGTATACGATAAGGACTAGAAAGTAAGTTGTAGGTTTAAGTATTTTTAAGTACCTATGTGTAACTAGTGTAAAAAATTAACGAAATGTAGAGATGCGTTTTAAAGAGAATTGTAATTGAATGTAGGAATGTTTTTGCTGATTTTTTTGCGTGAGGTGAATTATTAGACATCCTGAAATAGTAAACAAATGCTCGAAGAATAGTAAACGGAATACATGTTGTGAATTAGCCTCTCCTTGCGAAAGGGCTGCCCGGCCGCGATTTTACTAAACATACTTAACGCCAGCACAAGACACGCCCACCGTAATACGTCAGCTTTAAAAATCTCCGATATACTCGGCGCCAGCACATCGCACTAAATATACTGCGCTCCAGCACAGGACTTGGTGTCATCTTGGCTAGCAGAAAGCAGATGTGTAGAAGTTTGGCTCAAGTGAGAATGCGAGGCAATGGTTTCGACGCTCGTCCCTTGAAAGTGTTTGGTATTTATTTTCTTTTGGGTTAATTCGTTTTTTGACATGCCTTGGGTTAGCTTGGGTTAGTTTTTATTGGTTGCGTCCCGCAGCCACCGAAGCGAGTGTAGAGCATTGCATGAAGTAAAGATGTAAAAATTCTTTGCATTTCGAAAATAGGTGAAAAATACTAGAATATACCTGACGTATACTCGATTTTACAAAATTAACTTCATGCTAGCACAAGACACGTCCATCCTAATACATCAGGTATATTATAGTCTTTTTCACCTATTTTCGAAATGCAAATTTTTTTACATTTTCTCTTCATGTAATGCCCTCCACTCGCTTCGCTGGCTGCGAGACGCAACCAACAAAAACTAACCCAAGCTAAGCCAATGCATGTCAAAAAACTAACTAACCCAAAAAAAAATAAATTCGCATTCTCACTTGAGCCAAACTTCTATACATCTGCTTCCGCCAAGCTCTGTGCTGGAGCGCAGTATATTTAGTGCGATGTGCTGGCGCCGAGTATATCGGAGATTTTTAAAGCTGACGTATTACGGTGGGCGTATCTTGTGCTGGCGTTAAGTATATTTAGTAAAATCGCTGCCCGGCCACCGTCTATAGATATTCTAATATCTACAGACGGTGGCCCGGCCATGCAAGCAGCTTCGTGGGCGAGGGAGAAGGTTGGAGCGTCGGCAAGAGGGAAACTCATTGCTCGAATAGTCAAGTACTTGGACTGGTTATAATATCAATAGACTCTAAAACAGAGTTTTATCCACAATACCAAACCAGAATTTTTACATTCGATGCGCGTTTCGCTAACCATGTTAGCATCATCAGGAGATGATTAAAACTGACCGCTTGGAACACAACGTGCTGTTGTCATTTTTTACAAGCGATGTCGTTATAGGATATGTTTACACATCAGTTTCGAGCACTAGCAGACTCGCTCAATTTTTTTTTAATTCTTATTCTGTTCCCTCATCAACTGTGATCCTAATATGTAAATACCATATATTTGCCAAAAAAATTATAATTATGATAAAAAAATGATTAAAAAAATTCTTACAATATAAAAGACGTACGTATAAAAGTTATGACTCTTTAAATAGGTTAAAACCATACTTTCTACTATATTAAAACGTCTGTAGGTGGCGCGGTGGCGCCACCTACAAGTAGAAACCAAACTAATGTCAAATTTGATTTTTTCATGTCAAAAAACCCCTAGATACCGATTTTTATTAAAATATTTCAATTATTCCAAAAGTTATTTACAAAAACAAAAATAAAAATAAAATTTTAAGTACCTATTTTCGGACATAGGTTCATATGAACTTTTTTTCTTATTTTTAAGCAAGAAAACCCATCCCGAATATTTTTGCGATATTAATGAAACATCCTGTTTTTTAATGCTAATTTAGTATCGTAATAATATTTGTGTGTCCGGTAGCAACATATTCCTTTGTGTTCTATTTTTCTTATGTCGCTAGTCTTGAATTTAATTTTTCTTCGACAAATGTAACCTCAAGCAGGGATAATTCTGTTATAAAAAATTAATGAATATTTCTACTGATACTTACTTCACTGTTTTACTATTTGAAGTTCTCCAACTTCTCAAGGAATAGCCTGATGTTTTTTAAAAGGTGTCAGTTATAATGAGACACCCTGTATAGTGTGAATAATATATCTGTTGATATTAGTATGTTACATTTACACTTAAAACACATTCCTGAATAGAAAAGTACAAGCTTTAATGCTTTCCAGAATTGTTGGTAAGTTTTGATACTTTGTCGTCGCGCCTGACGGACGGCAGAGCAAGGAACGTTTAATATATAATCTTTCAAAATGACTGACGCCGGTTTTTTTAAAGGACAGTCTGGCAATTTACCACTAGTGGATATGTTTATGGTGGCGTCTTACATAAAAAACGCCGAAAGTATTTCTCTTGCTGGAGTTCCCGGTGTTAAAACCAGCAGGAAGGTTTATAGAAAAACTTGTTGATAAGTTTGTGTTGCTTCCATTATTATTATTAATATTAAAGCACAGATTAAAGTACAAATCAACACGAATTCTAACAAACACCCTCGCAATTCAACGACAAGCAGTAATAAACGTAATGGCTGCCGTACTGCCTTCACTGACTAACCCAAACTAACCCAAACTAACCCAAACTAACCACGCCCGACGTTGCTTAACTTTAGTGATCGGACGAGAACCGGTATTTTTAACGGGCTATGGCCGTTACCTGTACATTTTAGCTTGTTCAGAGAATAAAACCAAACACATTCGCATTTATAATATTAGTTAGGATTATTTAATAATACTTACTGGCAGCTTCGGAGTGGATTAATTCACTGCACAAATTCGACACGAAAATCTAATGCCACCAGGAATTACATCAACATATGGACATAGCTTATTTACCTTATAATCTTGGGCCGACATCCTTTGATTTGGAAAAGTTAATAACCAACTTTTTCAAATTTTAGAAGAGGGCTATGACTCAATATTGTTTTAAACGTCTGGGCATCTGAATAATACTTTTGACAGTTCGTTAAATTATTTAAAATAATAATATGCTTTTTTATCGTCTAGATCTGTTTAAAAACGATTTTAAATTGCAAAATTGTATAAAAATCCGAAAATTCGGACTTTTTTAGGATGATGGCTTCGGACGAATTTGTCGTGGATTTTGAAGCGAAAATTTATTTTAAATTCAACCGGCCATTAAAAATAAGCTGATGTGCTCCACTATACCAAATACACTGCGAATATAATATAATAAAAATAAAACATTTGACGGATCGTTTAATTTAAAATATGCTTTTTTATCGTCTAAAATCCGTTTAAAACGATTTTAAATGGCAAAATTGTATAATAATACCGCCTAGCGGCTAGAATCGGTTTACACATTCCGTGCCCACATCTCTGTCCCCACATTTCCGTCCCCCCATTTCCGTCGCATTTGCCGAGATTTACCCTCATACCGCCGCGTAAGATGTTTCCACATCAAAAATAATAAAAAAAGTTGCCCGACTGCCAGTTCTTGTAAAAAGGTTACGAAAATATCATTCTCCTGCGCCTACCTAAATTACGACATTATAAGCAAAAAGTAGCAGCTAAGCGCATTAACACTTTAAATAAAAATATTTACGAAAAGAAACTATGGCAAAATTGACACTGAATACGGCAGAATTTGCTACTTTTTGATGTGTAAACATCTTACTCAGCGGTATGAGGGTAAATCTCGGCAAATGGGACGAAAATGTGTGAGCGGGGCGGAAGTGTGGGGGACGGAAATGCGTAAACCGATTCTAGACGCTAGGGCGGTATTATATACAATTTTGCCATTTAAAATCGTTTCAAACGGATTTAGACGATAAAAAGGCATATTTCAAATTAAACAAACCCTCAAAAGTATTATTTTTATTATATTATTTTCGCAGTGTATTTGGATCCATAGCACAGCTTATTTGTAATGGACGGTTGAATTTAAAATGAATTTTCGCTTCAAAATCCACGACAAATTCGTCCGAAGCCATGGCTATCATCCTAAAAAGGTCCGAATTTTCGGATTTTTCTACAATTTTGTCATTTAAAATCGTATTTAAACGGATTTTAGACGATAAAAAAGCATATTATTATTATTATTATCTTAAATTAAACGAACTATCAAAAGTATTATTCAGATGCCCAGACAGACGTTTAAACAATATTAAGTCATAGCCCTCTTCTAAAATTTGAAAAACTTTGTTATTGACTTTCCCAAATCAAAGGATGTCGGCCTAAGGTTATAAGGTAAATATGCTGTGTCCATATGTTCCTGGTGGCATTAGATTTTCGTGTCGAATTTGTGCAGTGAATTAATCCACTCCGAAGCTGCCAGTAAGTATTATCAAAGAAAATGTTACTACGATAACATTTTCTTTGGTATTATTAAAGAATCCTAACTAATATTATAAATGCGAATGTGTTTGTTTTTATTCTATGAACAAGCTAAAATGCATGGGGTAACGGCCATAGCACGTTGAAAATACCAGTTCTCGTCCGATCACTGAAGTTAAACAACGTCGGGCGTGGTTAGTACTTGGATGAGTGACCGCATGGGAACACAACGTGCTGTTGTAATTTTTTTAAAACCGATGTCGTTATAGATTATGTTTACACATCAGTCTCGAGTACTAGCAGACTCGCTCAATTTCTTTCCTAAGAGAAATCCTACGTTTGTATAAAATTGTTAATTTTTACAGAACTCATGCAAATGCCTCCTGAAAATAATAGTAAAATACAACGATTTTTTTTTATGCAATAATGATCTACTTACCACATTGATTATTTTGTAAGATTATTAGAGCACAAAGAGTAGACCGAATTTATCAATAAATTATTGCAATTAAAAAAGTTAAAACTATACGCATTCAAGACGCTATTTTTGACAAGCTTCATAGCTTGTTTTATGACACTGACAATCCAAGGCTAATGTGACTTGAAAAGAAGGCTGTATAGCAATAAGATCAAGGCGGCGCCGGCAGTTACATTGGATAAGAATTCGTACGAAATTTTGTTCGTTGATTTGTATAGGAGTGGATAAGCAATAGCCGCCTGTTGCACTATTCAAAAGTGGCAACCAATGGGCGAAAAAACGGGTTTCTGCGCATGACAAAATCGACGCAAAATCGAAAAACGTAAACAAAGAAGATCCCGTTTCGTCATGCGCACTAAAACACTTGCCGGCTCAGCAGGCGTCGATCAGGACCGAACTTGGCTTTTGTCTTTGTTTTCGTTTTGACGACGGCGCGGCGTTTTGTGTTGATAATTCGAATACTTTACTTTTTATTGACTTTCTTTAAACCTAGTGTTTGTAGTTGCCTAATTAGTTTTAGTTTAGTGGTTCACGTTTGTGCTTTGTGCGTACCCTATTTTGATTTTCGTTTTAATTGAACAATACGCACATAAACAATGGGCGTTGCTACCAAACTAGAACCCCGAAAGTGTATGGTTGTGTTTTGTAGCAGTAGAGGCAAAATACCCGGGATTTCCTATTTCAAGTAAGTATAATTAATATAAGTATCACTTATTTATACCGTATTGTTTGTTTCACTATGCTAACTGGCCCATTTCACAATCGGCCAGACTACTCTACCGAATATTTGGTGAAATAATTACTTTCGTTCATAATCACAAAAGTACGAGTTCAAATTTTGGAGTCCGGGCCTGCCTAATGACCTTCACACTGCAACAGATGGTGCCCACTAATTCTCTAATGCGCAAGGCAAAATAGAAATCGTTTTGTTTACATTTCGCGGTCGTAAATATGCCATGTTTGGTCTATTTATTGCTTATCCACTCCTATACAAATCAATGAAGTAGACCCGCTTTGCAAAGTTATTCTAAAAAAAATCTGAAAATAAAAAGTCATTAAGCATTAAAAAATGATCCAGTTTAATTTGGCCCACAAGACATTTACCAAAATTAAAATATCAGCTTCAATTTTGTATGTATATGCCTGTTTTTTTAATGGTCAATATTCCGAAACCTTTCCAATCTTTTTTGCATATTTTTACATCTTCATTTCATTCGGTCGATTTTTGCAACGACCTGAAACATTGGTTTTAAAAAAAAACCCTTTTCTGTGCGCCATTTGCAAAGTACTTTTTGATCCCAATAATACGCCATTACATATCCAAAAATGAAAAAATTCTTTGAAAATAAAAAACTATACACAGCGTCAAATGTCTTTGACCCCCAACTACTTTTCTCATAAGACACGATACAAGCATGTCTCTCTGAAAACATTAATATCTACTTTAATAAATACTATATGCAGAGTGGTGAGAGTTTTTAGATAAACATAAATTTTTGACTCTCCCCGTATGAAACAGAAACTAAAGTTTGACTAAGGTCTTAGGGTGGATAACTTTGCCAATGAATTGTCTATAATGTAATACCAAAAATTTAAGTCAAAATTGAAGATTTTTTTATACCGAGTGAATTCAAAATTTAGGATTTTTCTGAAACACTCTGTACCTACATACAGGGCCGGACTGGGCCTGAAAATCGGCCTGGGCCCCAAATGGGATTACCAGCCCTCCCCTCGGGCTCTCATGTTTATTTTTAAAATTGTATGAATTTATGAATTATTTTCATTTAGATGCATAATTTTGAAAAGGATAGGTACTCGTATTGCTTAATAAAAATCAAACTCTACTGCGAATGCTTAGCTTTTCATAAGAATAATATATTTAACGATATATTATTAACTTGGTGTTATAAAGTCAGATGTAACAAAAACTATTCTCTTAAAAATAAAAAACAAAAATCAAAAGACTAAACTGTTAAAGAAAAGATAAAAAATTACATTATATATATCTTATCCCTAAGACCCTTACATTCACTGGTAAGATATTTAATAATATCTTCATTATTTAAACTTACTAAAATATCCTTTTCACAAGCCATCAACATAAATGCCTCTAGGTGATCTTGAGACAAGCATGTTTAGAATAAACTTTAATTTAGAAAATGATCGCTCACACGCTACTTGTGACATCGACATAGTTAATATGTATTTGTACGCCTTTTCAAGATCTGGATAAGCCTCACGGTAAAGATTATGTTTGATTAAAACTTCGTAACAGCATAAAATACATTTTTTTACAAGTTTTATAATGAGATTGAAAATCATCTGGCTTATTCAATTCCGGTTCTTTTTCTAGTTCAATATTTTCATGTATGAATTCTGCTGGCAAGGACATTGATTAGTTTGACCACTTGGATGCAAAATCTTTTAACTGTATTTCGAGTTAATTTTTTTCTACCTGTGTATAATATGGCTAAATTTTTGAACGAGCCTGCTCTAAGCTGCTTTCGGTATATTCAGGTCGGGGAAAATTTGAAGGCTGAAAAATGTAAAATCCCGTATAAAGTTCGGTATGGCTCGAAAATCTACTTCCCATTACATTAACTACCTTGTCCATCGTTACATTAAATACTTCAATTCTAAATTTGGCTATTGCTTCCTGCGGAGCTTCGTCACTGCATGTCTCATCATGAAATATTTTTCTGATTCTTTTTCTAGATATTGGCATCGTTATTTCTAAGGGATCTCAAGATTTAAAAATTCTGTATTTGATCCATTCACGAAAGCAGGAACCAGAAACTGTATCAAAATTCCTGGACATATTTTTTAATGATGTTAAAGTATCCTCAACCATTCGGTGCACTTGTCAAAAATCCATACCTGCTGTTTGAAGCTATTTAGAGTGATTAAGATTAAATATCTTACCAGTGAATGCAGTGTTGTAGTGGAAATAAAAATGTGTTTAAATACTATTGCCTTTTAGTATTGTTTCGTATTTCACAAAACCATCCAAAAGGCTTTGAGCTTTAAATATCAGCATTAAAGTCCTTGGAGTTGGCTATCTCATAAAATGTTAGACATAAATTGACAAATATGCCCTTTTCGTTAAATATTTTACATAAAGCTTTATCCTTGGCCCACCATCTTGTTTCCCCAATAATGTTAACAAAATTAGAAATGGATTTTTTTCTTCCAGACATTCATTCGTAAGTGTGATTCCAACAATGTGATCCAAACAGTGAAATTGCAGGAAACGTAAATTTAGTAATATCGGACAAAACTAAGTTTAAAACATGTGCATAGCACCAAACGTGGATTTGACCCGGTGAGTCTGTAGAGGGCCATGCCGTAAAGCCATTATATTGGCCCCGCTGCGCGTCGTGTTTTGAAATATGTCGCGCGTGCTTTAAAGGCGGCCCTCTTATACACTTATATCATAATATACTATTTTTTATTCATCTGTTAAACATGTTGCAATGCTTTGTTTTTTTTTTCCAATAAACTAGCAAACAAATTAGTTTATTTTTAATAATTCTTTTTCAAGAAATTTCAAGATTTTCTTGATTTCTTTCCAAGAAATCTTGAAAAGTAATTTCTTGTCTTGTCTTGAAAAACAAGGATCATTTCTTGTCTTGATCTTGTCTTGAAATCAAGACGAGATCAAGACAAGAAGTTTTCAAGAAAATGATGACCCCTACTTGTAGATATGCGAAATAACTTTGAATTTTGTATATTTTTTTCTACAGATACCTTAACTCTTTTTAAGCTTCAGAGCAAATAGAAAAATGTATTTACCTACTTGCAAAAAGGTGTCGCTTAAAAGGTTATTCTACAAATAAAACATTTATTCTGCAAATATTGATTCCTTTATTGGGATTATTTACTCATTTACA
>MU187638.1:0-18173 GCA_016904865.1 Pissodes strobi | reverse complement strand
ATAATAATAATAATAATAATAATACTAATAAATAAATGAAATAAGTCGTACTACGATGCGTTGTAATTACCGTGCGACATAGCTAGAAAATATAGCAACGGTATATCGCTCAGAACTACACAAAATGTACTAGTATAAAATCCAGTCTTGCTGAAGTTGTTGAAGAACAGATATTGATAGACGAAAAGCGCGTAATACTAAATCTTACCAACACTCTCCAAGATAGTGGAAAAGTTAGTGAAGTATAGGGCTACCCATTTTTTCTGAAATGCAACATCAATCAGTTTGGCTTTCATTCGAAAAAAGTACCTCAGATGCTGTTTTTTACTTTCTTAAGCGAACTATATGTATACGCCCGAATGAGTGGGACTTTGCTGCGGCAGTATTCTGTGACCTCTCCAAAGCTTTTGATTGTGTGAAACACAGAGCGCTGCTGCAAAAATGGGACCATTACGGCTTTAGAGGCAATTCTTTGCTTTGGTTTGAATCTTATTCATCATACAGACAGCAGACTGGGAGGGTTGGAAATGTTGACTCAGGACTTAAATACAATTTGACAGGTGTTCCACAAGTATAGATACTCTCGGACCCATCCTATTTTTAATATACATCATTGATATTGTAAACACAGACATAAAGGGACTTATTACTTTATTTGCAGATGACACAACTATGTTATGGACACATATCGTACACCTTAATGCGTACCTACCATAGAATCTGATGTTCAAAATATCAAGGACTGGTGTGATGCTAACCAGTTATCCTTTAAGTTTTCTAAGATGAACATCATGCATTTTAAATGCGTGTCAGAACCAGTCATTTTGGATAATAACCAAATTTCGTGTAGATACACCACTACAGTTTCTTGGTGTGCTAATAGATAATAACTTAACTTTTAAAAATCCCATCATAAATCTGTTAGGTAAATTATCATCATGCTGCTATGCACTAAGCATAGTTTCTAAAAACTTGGATTTTGCAACTGCCTGTGTGGCTAACTTCGTTCTAATCGAGTTTCAGTTGCGGTTTGGGGGAGTGTTTTGGGGTTTGCGCCTACCCCAAATTGGATTGCAAAAAAGAGCTATTAGAAGAATGTGCATGTGTATGTGTGTATTTAAAAAACACACGTTGTTGATTTTGCCAAGTCTCTTCATCTTTGAGACAACTTGTTTGTTGTATAAAAGGTCTACACATCTGGCACTCACAGCAAATAACACAAGGCAGAGAGCATGTTTGCCACCACCTATACCACACACAACAGAAATTCAATAATATACAGGGTGCCTCTGATTAAGTCGGCACTATTGCTAACTCCGTTATTATTGGCGCTACGAGGATGGTTAAATTAGCAAGCTAGTAGCATTTTTCCCGCTGATTAAGATTATGACAACAGAAAAATAATTCAGCTTAGCGTTTCTCAAATTATGAAAAAAACAAAATATTTTTAAATGGAATGCCCTGTATATTTTTACAAAAATGGATAGCAAATAATATTCTAAATAAAAAAGGTCCTTCGGACTATCGGCCTAAACTTAAAAATAACAAAGTTATAACGATATTTATTTTTCTGTTAAGTTGGCTGTGAAATGTCAAAATAAAAACAATTAAATGGTTGCTATGGCGGTTATTATAAGAGTTTTGTTGAGTTGACAGTTGTTTGTTGCCCAAATTTATTCTAAAATGAACTTCACGCATATCGAAAAATGTGATAATGTTAGAATCGTATCTTAAGTGTAGCAAAAATAGGGCTATAGCATGAAGATTATCGCCAGAGGTTTCCTGTACGTAATTTGCGGTTGGCAAGGCAGGAGATATTTTTTGGTTCTCTATAGAAAATTTAGAAGTAACAAGGATGTTTTCAAAAAAAAACGAGAAAGAGAAAACTGTTTATAATAAGCGGAGATATTGAAATTAACATCTTGGCCTATTTTGAACTACATAAAAAAAACTCAACAAGAGATTTAGCAAGAGAGTACGGTGTTAGTTTGGTGACAAGGCAATATGACAATATACCGCTCGATTTTTATTTTAGTGGTTACTTAAAGGATGAAGTTTATAAGATAAAATATGCAATCGTGGAAGAACTTCAAGTGAACATCGAAAGAATAAAATTGCATCCATTGACGGCAGGTCTATTTTAAAAGCAACAAAACGTGTTTTAAAATGTGCCCGAAAATGCATAGAACAAAAAGACGATGTGTTCGCCCGTTTAATGTAATTATTGTTCACTATCCATAGTAACAATTTAATTGTTTTTACTTGTTTCATAGCCAACTTAACAGAAAATTAAATGTCGTTATAACTTTGTTATTTTTAAGTTTAGGCCGATAGTGCAAAGGATCTTTTTTATTTATAATACAATTTGCTATCCATTTTTCTAAAAATATACAGGGCATTCCATTTAAAAAAATTTTGTTTTTTACATATTTTGGGAAACGCTAAGTTCAATTGTTTTTCTGTTTTCACAATCTTAATCAGCGGAAAGAATGCCACTAGTTTGCTAATTTAACCATCATCGTAGCTCCAATAATAACGGAGTTAGCAATAGTGCCGACTTAATCGGAGGCACCCTGTATAATGCTAGGAAGGTGTATAATCATCTTCCAAAAACATTAAGGGAAGCTAATTCTTTTACAGATTTTAACTGTAAACTTAAATATATTATCTTGAATAAGTCATATTATACCGTAAATGAGTTTCTGGAGGATAGGTTTTGATCTCCCAGTACTCGGGTTTTTTGTTCGTTTCTGTTTTTTTTTTCTTCTTTTATTTTGTTTTATCTTTTTTTTTCTCCCTTTTTTCCTTCAGATTTCAACACTCGGTAATGCATTATGGTGAAGGATTGTCTTCCTTTAAGTAGATGTATGCATATGTTGTAAAATTGTATCTTATATAGAATGATGTAAGTTGTTGTAAACTAAATCTACTTATATATTATGTATGTATCTTCTATAACTGTGTAACACTTTTAATGCTTTTTTTCTCCTTTTAACGTTTAACTGAACACCAAATTTTTATATACGATTTGATTAAATTTTATCATTCTCTTTTAATTAAGTAGGTATTGGTTTATGTATTTTATAATTTTAGCTTTGTGAACAGAATTGTAAAATATGATAGTAAAGCATTTTTTGACTTTGACCTTGACACGAATTACAGGAAATCAAAGAAGTTGTAAACAAACTAAAAAAATAAAGAAGAAACAAACATACCGCATATAAATGAACAAGAGCAACCAAGTTTAACACAAATAATAGATAAGCAAGTACAATCACCCCCATAACGAGCAGTACAACAAGATTACGTACAAGAACAACATCATATTAATTTATCAAATAACCGACTACAAAAATTCTCGACATCAAACAATAATTAAAAAGAGAAATGGAAATAGTTTTAATAATCTGGGGAGGTAGCAATCAAACGATGAGAAATATATTCCCGAAATGACATTTCAGAAAAAGCGCAAAAATGTTAATGAACACGATGAACAGCGAAATTATTGTGAAATACTTAGAAACAACGATCAAACTGGAAGACATTCATTATATATGCAGCAGCCTCAGCAGTAGTAACATGCAACAAACAGAAAATATTACAACACACAAGACACAAACAAAGATCAAAAACAACAAACTAACTTACGTGGCAAAAGGGAATTACAAACAATATAATAAAGCTGAGAGCAGACTAACGCAGTATGTAAATGGAAACAAGAAACAAGTTAAAGAAAATATTAATAAAACACATATCTAACAACAGGAAAACATATAACGCTCTCTTCAATCGCAATGAAAAACTATGCTGTAAGAAAATGAAAATAATAACAACGGGAGAAAATAAAGTAATAGCACCAACCACAGAAGAAATCATCAAAACCCATAAAACATAATGGTACAATATCATTATTAATTAAAGAAAAAAATAATAGAGAAGAGACAAAAGAACAATCTGAATACAAAATAACAGCAGAAGAACTGGTAAACATTATTTAAAACATTCATAACTGGAAATGCTCAGGGACAGATCAAATACAAAACTTTTGGTATAAACAGTTCACATCGGTATATGAATACTTAACATTTCAAATAAATATAGTAAGGGAAAGCCTACAACTATTAGGTACCACAATTCCTAATAGATAGGAAACATAAATATATAAAACTGAAAATCCTGCATCCTGCAGATAAGAACCTTTTCAAAAAATATACCGGAAAAAATAGGAAAGTACACCTCCTTGGCAATAAAAGCGGAAAGAGTCTGAAGCAGGCAAGTGTACAAATGATGTTATTCATAAAAGTAAAACAGGCATCACACATAGGACTTATTATATACAAAAAGCCAAAATACTAAAGACATGAAACAGACCGGACTTTTCTAACTTTTTGAACGCACTAGAGTTGGTACACGTACTATCATCTAAACTAGAACAAAACCGAGAAAAACCAAAACTACCTAGACATTCTGTAAACTGGCCGATCTACCACGCATTTCTCAAAATCACTCGAATTTTGGGTAATCTGCGAAATTACTAGGCTATTTTAGTCAATTTGCAAAATATCTGATGCAATGATCAATATGGAGCTTGAAGATGGTTGGGTTTGACGAGCACCTGCTGTTTGTTCGGAACTTGTATGTCCTAATATTGACAGAGTTATAATAAGGAAGAAATATTATTAAAGTAACCGTATGCATTTAATTAGACGTACTAACTCAAACTAATCTAAACAGTATTCAAGATCCATACTTACCATTGCATAAGATATTTTGCAAATTGCTTAAAATGGAGTAGTAATATCGCATATTACCCAAGTCTTTCTGCATAATTCTTGGTCAGTTTACAGAATGTCTAGGCATCACACACATTCCCGGATTTTGCACATTACCAGTGACATAATATAACTAGTATCTTTACTTTGTAATACAACCCTATATTAATTACTTATTTTAAACCTACCTTCTGGGTGCAAATGGTCTTCAGGTTTCTTAATAGGGAACCGCTCTCCTTTTGTTGCATTGTATTCGTCTTTAGGCTTAGCATATATTGGCCCTTCAGGGTGGAGGTGATCGTTGTAGTCATCTGGGTTATGAGGGCAGCTGTGACGTCTGAAAAAAAAACAGATAAGCAATTAATTGAGTGAATGAAAAACAGTTTTGAAAAACGATTTTCAGAAATTAAAAGCTTTTAGTCAAACACAGACACATAGAAAAAATAATGTTGAAATTTGAATCCTAAATTGGAGAGTGTTCAGGGCATTTCAATAATTGTATTCTCTCACAGACAACCGTAAATAACGTCGGAAAATTAAGACGTTCTGAATAAATTAAATTTAATTTTGTTTTCTCAGATAGGGCCTCACTATAGGACTGATTTTTAGTTGTGTAAACTTGTTTATCATTTCTCAGGTGTCAAAATAGTATAGGACAGAATTAATAATTAAAATATTGGATTCCTAAGTGAACTATCAAGACGGAGAAAGGAACAGGAGTCAAAAATATTTAAGACCAAGTTACAAATCGTTTAAAATAAAATTACACATAATATACAGGATGGTCAAACAAGATTTTATATTTTCAGAATGGCCTAGCAGTTCGATCACTATTTTGATGTTTTTACTAAAAGCCGGCTTTTTTGGGTGCGGTCGTTAATCACTTGTTATCTTATCTCCTACCAAACTACTACGAAGCGAAAGGTGCCTGGCCGAGCCAGCAGTTTCGTGGGCGAGGGAGGCGCGTCGACAAGGGGGAAACTCTTTGCTCGAATAGCCAAGTGATTGGACTGGTCAGAATATCAATAGACTCAATAGACTGGGTTATTATGTTCCATAAAATTAAATAATAATTTTAATCATACGCCGCTACTGTTTATATGGAGTGTCAAGTTACTCCACCCGCCAATGTCCTAAGAATAGATGTCATCCATTGGACTTGACAAGTTCCTATCCTAATTTTATTGATGTGTTTAAGAAACTGCATACGTTAAACGTTAATACACTAAAACGACTGGTTACTGGTTCAAATAGGTATTAAAAATACTAATACTGTCCATCGGATGGAGTTATCGCGATTAATAACTTTTTGGAAAAACATTCAAAAAACTTTTACAACTTCATCTGTTTGATGGAAAAATTTAGCAAATAATCAAATTTTGTGTTTTTCCTTAGCTTATTTAAAAAAAAAACATTGCTTGTCTTAAAACGTCATGCAAATTGAGTACCACGTTCAGTTTGGGTCGTAAAGTTTTCCTAGACTATGTGAAAAATCATCGGCTTAGTTAGTTGCAAATTTTATTTTAAGCACAATTCCTAGTTGTTCAGAAATGCTTAAACGCCCTGTGCACCAAACATGCTACCAATAATAAAATTATTGTGTAGCAATTTTCAGTTTTTGAAAAACTAATTTATGTGAAAATATTAAAATAGAAAAATAGTTTTAAATTTTTTCTACATTTTAAACCCAGCTTTCCATATAACAAACAATAACTCTTGTGGATAAACTTAAAAAATGTAACATTTTCGTATGCAAATTTAAAAAAAAAATGCATTTTAGAAAAAATTTAAAGTAAACAAAGTTTGCAAGTATACATAATCAAGTCCATCCGTGGACACACTTATATTTTCACGTCAAATTTCCTAATAACTATATCTACTGTATACCTTTTCCTCCTCCGTCTTTTCTTAAATTTATGTAAAGCTTTTCTAAATATTAAATTCATAAACAAAGGCTTCCGTAGTGATATATATTTTTATATTTAGGCTAGCTCCGATCAATTCGCCCGCAATAAGTTGGTGCCTAACCATCGATGAAACCTCTACTTCCACAATGGCGTATTGTCTCCTAACACCACAGCGAAATTTCACGCAAAATTAACCTAATTTTTTCGAAAGAAAAATGAAAAAAGAGGTCACGTGGCAGGCTTGAGACCGGCACGACGTGCCGCGACGCCGACTGAAGCTATGGGCGACGCTATGCGTCCAACGTAACTAGACACTATGCCTTGGAGTCGACCACCTCGGTGGCACGTTGCCCTACTCAGATTGTCTAACGGCATGACAGCGCATTACACATGCGATCGTTACTTTTAATCCCTCCTTTGTATCTAATTCTATTTCTAGGTCTTCAGTAAGCATTGAAACACCAGAAAGTTTCTGGATAGGTCAAATGATATAGATCTCTGGTTTTTTAATTATCGGCTAGCAAATCTAGGCCTATTTTTAAACTATAAACACGCATCGCTCTTTGTGATTTCACCTATTTTTCTTTACCCCCAATCAGTTAGATCTTCCACTATATGATTTGTAACTGAAAAATTTCCTTTAAAATTTTCAAAACCATTTTCTTCTTTTCCTTTTTGATATGCTTTATATAGTATTCTTTAATGGGTAATTTTTTAAAAGTGTTTGGCATTAGTTAGTTGGGTTAGTTGGGTTACCGTAAAATGGCTGAAAAGATCTGCCATGTGATATTTCAATGTATTTCTGTAACCCAAACAAACATGTTAATGCAAGAAGACGAAAATTTTCAAAGATTTTCAAAATAGAATCGACTTTATAATAAAAGAATATTTTTTAATAATAAACAGCAACCTTTTAGTGGATTTATGAAAACAAATACGAAAAGAAAATTTTATTTAAATTTTGGCACTTATTTTGGCAGAAAGTGTTTATAAAAACAGATAACATAACCTTTAATTCTTATTTCATCAATATGTGAAAATGTAAATGCGCATGCAAAGTATCAGATATTTTTACAGTGTTGGACATTTTGATTTTTGCAATTTTATCAATTCTTCGGTTTTTATACTATTCGCTTCTGTACAAATTGTGCATACAATTTTCGGCACACACGCAAAATTCACTTCTTTACAATTCGTCCTTATTTCGTTTTCTGCGGACCAGTTCGAAATCATAATTTCTTACTCAATGATAATTGTATTTTAATCATAATTTTAACTATTTTCGTATTTCTACCTTCAAGCAATAAAATACATAAAACAGGAAACAAATAGTGGTAACTTTAAATTTTATATGTCACACAAACCAAACCAACTACAGAGTATAATGGCGATTTACTAGGTATTAGACATGCTCTCAATATTTTTAGTAAAACCCTCGTATAAATGACCTAGGACCTAGACCATATCTTTAGTTCAGTCCCAGATCTGGGGTTCAGTCTAAACACGCAACATCTTGACATTTTTAAGAGACTCCATATTTCGGACTTTATTAGTAGGAACGGAAAACTAATGGAATTTCCGGATACAAAATGACAATTCTATTTTATTGGGGCCGATTAGGAATGTCACGACTGCCTCATTAAATGAAAGTATAGACGATCTACGGATCGATATAAATACTTCTAAAAATAACAACCATTATTTACGAAATATCAGACTTTCCTAAATTATAGTTTTCATTAAATGTAAATAAATTATTATCGATACCTGGCCTAATTTGAATACCAGGGAAATTCGATAATGGTTATTTCTTTTATTTGTCTTCATATGGCGCCCTGCAGATATGGATATACTGCGTAGCGGTCCTCTTCTGCCCTCATTTTCAAACAATTTCGATCTTCTAGTCTGGCTCTCAACTTTACGATGAAATATCATTGGCAAAACACTTAGATAACTCCCATTATGTAATTATAATGGGTGACTTTAACGCCAAAATTGGAAGTTGCAACGAAGATAATATCATGAACAGAGGCCACTTCGGCCTGGGAGAACAAAATGAGAGAGGCCAAATGCTCATGAACTATCTTCAGAATTGGAATCTCTATTCCATGAATACCTTTTTACAAAAAAAAAGACATGTCATCAAGGATGTCACAGTTATTAACAAATTCAGTGTGGTCAGTGACCACAGATTAGTCAGAGCTACACTGAAAATTGATGTCAAGATCGAGAGAAAGAGATTATTTGGACAAAAATGTTTTTCTACTAGAAGCAAAACTTAAGAACAACATCGAAAAGTATCGAAATGAAATTGACAAAAAGCTGTCCGAGGTTCGTGTCCTTGAAAGTATGGCCATCGATGATTTGGAAAATGAAATAAAAAGATATATCCAAACGGCCACCAAAAAAGTATATGCAAACACAAAAACTAAAACCAGATATTAAAAAGCTCAAGGAACACGGACAGAAGCTCTCCCGAATACAGCGAGTTAAACAAGCTAGTTCAAAAAAAGATATGGCAAGATATATGATGTCAAAAATCGGAAATGATACAAGGTGTAATAGAGAACAAAAAAAATATGAAAGTCTTAAGGTTTTAACAACAAGGGGACGATCGAAAGTACAACATCAACTCAGAAAATATGGAAATCATAAAAATAGTAGAAGATTTCTATAGTGACCTTTACTCCTCCGTCTACCCTCCCCCAGAAAACTGTCAGCAAAGAGAAATTCGGAACGTAGACTCAGAAGAAATACCCGATATAACTCTCCAAGAAATTTTAACATGCCCTTTCTCAAATGAAGAACGGTCGGTGGATGCACAACATTAAATTCAATAAGAATACTATTAAATAAATGCATACATGAGAGCGAGGTCCCAGAATCATGGTACAATGCTGAAATTATTCTCCTATTCAAGAAGGGAGACAATCTAGTAATAGAGAACTATCGACCAATAAGTCTCTTACTTCACCCATAATTATTAACTAAGATTCTAACCAACAAATTAATAAACAAATTCGACGGGTATCAGCCATCTGAGCAATCAGGATTTCGTAAGGGCTACAGTACTATAGAACATCTCCAAACCATTCGCACTTTAATAGAGAAATGCAATAAATATAATGTCTCAATTCATATTGATTTTGTAGACTACAACAAAGCATTCGATTCCATAGAACTATAATGAGCAATCTTAGGTCATGAATAATGCAATAAATCGATTCTAGATATAGAGATCTTCTAAAATGTATTTACGATAATGCCACCCTTCAAGTTAAACTTGAAGAGGACATGAAAACTAAAATACCGGTAAATAGGGGAGTGAGGCAGGGCGACACAATTTCCTCAAAATTATTTACACTTGCCAAAGGGGATATTTTCATGAAATTGAACTGGGACGGAAAAGGCATCAACATCGATAGCCGCTTTATAAACCATCTTCGTTTTGCGGACTCCATAGTAATTATAAGTAGCAACTTTAAAGAACTAGAAACAATGCTGTCGCAATTAAAAACTGCATCTGAGGAGGTAGGCCTAACAACGAACTTGCGAAAAACCAAAGTTATTACTCCAGAGGACGCAGCATTACAGACCGAGCGACATACAGTTGAAAATGTGCTTGATTACGTGTATTTAGGCCACAAAATGAAACTCGGCAAGGAAAATCAAACAGCTGAGGTAACTGGAAGGATACGACTGAACTGGGTAGTAGTGGGAAGACTGGGATATATCTTGAAACATTCGGACATCCCAATAAACCTTAAAAAGAAAGTATTCAATACCTGTATACTCCCAGTAATGACCTACGGCATGGAAACAATGACACCAACCATGCAATATGCCAATAGACCAACAACCCAAAGAGCAATTGAACGTCTTATGTTGGTAGTAAATCTTAGGAACCATACACACAATGAAGAAATAAGAAGAAGATCAAAAGTGGACGATGCCATAACAAGAACTGCGGTCTCAAAAAGGAACTGGATGGAATATGTCGCAAGACAGGATGGAGACAGGTGGACCAAATGAATAGTACAGTAGAGACCAAGATTGCAAAAAAGAAGCAGAGGGAGACCACAAATGAGGCGGCAGGATGACATAAAGACGAGAATGGGGAGAAACTGGTACAAGACAGCACAAAACCGAACTGCATGGAAGAAACAAGGGGAGGCCTATGTCCAGGAGTGGACGATGAAGGGCTGTTAAGGAAGAAGAAGAAAGTCTGGCTCCTCTAAGTTCGTCCTCGTTTCTCTAGCAATTTATATCCATGATTAAGTATTCGACGGGGGGTCCTCATTTGAAATGCTTCAATTTTGTTGATAGAAGAGACTTGGCCGGCCTGCATGCCGTACAGAAAATCAGGTCATTTTATATCTTAAATCAAAATTGAGCCTGTAATCATTCATTGTGGTCTCTTCGGACCTTGCAATTTCTACGTTCTTCCATCATGGCTAATTTGGCGTCTGTCATTCATGCATTTTTACTGTTGTTTTGGGGTTGGGAAGATGCGTATGTTTGCACTTTTGAATATTTCCCTTATATTGAACCAGGAGTTTCAATATCGTCCGTAATTGGAGCATTTGTTATTTCGTTGTTAATATATTGTTCATATATTAATCTATCATCTTCATCTTTAAGTACGTTGATATTAGGCGATTTCTAATCGATCCTTTTTTGCATTATGTTTGAGCATGCAGGATTACGGTCTGCTTCTACATGCGACCCAGGTAGTGTAATGGATTTTCAATGATGTTCCTGAACCGTATGTTAACTGTTATATAACTGATCTGATTGCGGACAATATGTTAATCGGTGGCGGTGGTGATCGCTAAATATAAGGACGCTTAGGAGGTAATTTGTACCACGCGTTTGTTATCACCAGCTTATTTTCCTGGCAGTACTGCACCAATCTCTCGTCTCTATCATTTCTCTCTCCCAATCCATACGCTCTGATACTGTTTCCCATTCGGCCATTTCCGACTTTTACATTGAAATATCCCATCTGTGCATTAATTTCGATTGTTTTTGTTAATTTGAGTGACTGGTCAAGTTGTTGATAGAACCATTTCATTTGACTTTTCTGCACTTGGTGCATATGCTTGAATAATTATATTGATGATCACATGTTGCCCTAGTAATTGGACGAAAATTACCCATATTGAGAGAAAAGTTGTTGCTTTGTAATCTTTCATCTATTAAAATGCCTACACTATTCCTATGATTTGGGTCTATGTTATAAGAGTAGTAAAATCATATGGTAAAATGTCTTTCCATTTGATCGAAGTCTACGCTGACGCTGAAGACCAACGTACTTCGCTTACTCAGAGAACATCAATATTCTATAGTTTTAAAAATAAAGGTTTACAAAAAAACTAATTTGGAAAATGGAAAATATGGTCCAGTTTTTATATCTCAAAAAAAAAACAAAATAAGTTGTTTGAAAAGTGATAAAAACTGTCTCGAGAAAAAAATCTATTTTCAAGATAAAATATGGCATATATCTTAATTTTTATTTCTAAACTAAAACACTATGTTAGATAGGCTCTAATACGTCGCTGAAAAATGTTCCCGTTATGCATACTTTTTGTCCAACAATAGATATTATAGATCTGCCTTTAAATATTGCATCTCGCTACATCTAATGAACAAAAATATTTATACCTAAAAGTTTGGCAAAACTTCCGTATTAAACTTATCGCGAAAAATAAAATCCCATTAAATGACATTTTTTTACAAAAAAAAAGAAAATTTTCCGCATTTGGGACAGATATTGAAAAAAATGGAAAACTACGAGCGTAAACTAAGTAACCCTATAAAAAAAACTCAATATGGGTTTTACCAAAATGCAAATATGTTTCAAAAATTAACGACTTATTTGCCAACCCTGTATGTGTATATTCTTAGATTAAAGGACCTTATTTCAAATCTCTTTCGGTTGGAAACTAAGAACAAATTTGCAACGTTTTATTGGCATAGTTCGGTTCAGTTTTACGTATCGAACTTAACGTATTTTTTATATTTTATTATAATTTTTATAGAAAAAGCGAACTTTAAAATTTGTCAGTCGCTTACGTCTCTTTGCGATAATTTTCGAAACTTAAAAATATGTTTAATGAATTTCTCGAAGCCACTTTGATTATAAGATTTTCTTTCTAAATGCTGTAGAGTAAATAGTTTTCGAGAAATAGCCGCGATCCACCACAATGGACTGATAATTGCGAAAAATGTAAGCCACGTAATAATAACTTGTTAGATCGTACCTATTCATAACTTGTGGTTTCATTTAATCATTATATTTAACCTTGGTTTTTGCCAATTTATTTACAAATTTAACAGGTCTCAGAATAAACGTGACTTCACCAAAGACGATTTTTTGTATTTTTATTGACAATTACTAAAGAAAAACACCCGTAATAATGTTTCCATTTTTAATGCTTATAATCTAGGCCTAAGCTATTTGAATGCTAAAATAGAACTTAAGGGACATTTTTGGGTCAGTTTAAAAGCTGAATCATGAATCATCGATAATAATAATCAGTCTAACGGTTGATATTTTTTTACGTTTTGCTATTTCTTGAAACATATATAATTTTTAAATATAACAGATTCTCTTAATAATCTGAGTTACCGGCCAAAGTGAATTAATGTTGCGACTTAATATATCTTTATTATTTTTAATTTCGTTGCTTTTGGCTTTTCATCTTTTAATTCATTCCAATATTCTTATTTTTCGAGACTAAATTTTCAGTTGTTTTAATATTACGCTCTTTATAAATGTTTGTTTTATGTTAAGTTTCTTTGAATGCATATTGAAAAAATATTTTTAGGAATTAATTACTTCTGACAATTAAAACTCCACTAGTTTGATGTAATAATAATTACATGCAACATCCCATGTTGATTCTTTATTGTATTCTCATTTTATCTTGACTATTTTTAGTTTCTTTGCTTTTTAACTTTGTGTTTCATCTTTTAAATCATCCTAAATCTCTTATTTATCACCGCTGAACTTCCAGTTATTTAGCATTTAATATTAATTACTTTATAACTTGTCATATACTCAAAATTGTTTCAGTTTCATTAGTTTTTGTATACATTATTTCTAATCTGTTTCTATATTTCCAGTAAAATTGTTTAGTTTCTTCGAATCCATATTGAAAATAAATATTTTTAGGAATTATTCATTTCTCTCAATTAATAATACTTCAATAGTTTGATGTTGTAATAATAATTATATTTTTTCATGTGGATTCTTTAATGAATTCTCATTTCATCTTGAATATTTTTAGATTTGTTGTTTTTAACTTTGTATTTCATATTTTAAATTAATCTAAAATTCTCATTTTTCGTCGCAAAATTTTCAGTTGTTTGGCATTTGTTACGCATTTTATTTTCTTTACATACATTTGATTTAAACCGTTTCTATATTTCCTGTCAATATTTAGTTTTTTTGAATGTATATTGAAAATAAATATTTTGGGGGATTACTTATTTCTCGCAATTAAAATTCATGTAGTTTGATGTTGTAATAATAACTGTAATTTTAGGGATTCTCATTTTATCTTGAAAAGTTTTAGTTTCGTTATTTTTTAACTTCGTGTTTCATATTTTAAATAATCCTAAAATTCTTATTTTCACCGTTAATCATCCAGTTGTTTGGCGTTTTAATATTACGGCTCTTTATAAATTGTCACGTTCTCTTTTTTATATACTTTTTTGTAATCTGTTTCTATATTCCCACTAATTGTATAATTTCTTTGAATGTGTATTGAAAATAAATATGTTTACCACTAGTTTCCCATGTTGATTCTTTAATGTATTCTCATTTTATCTTGACTATTTTTAGTTTCTTTGTTTTTTATCTTCGTGTTTCATCTTTTAAATCATCCTAAATCTCTTATTTATCAACGCTGAACTTCCAGTTGTTTAGCTTTTATTATTATTATTACGTCCTTTATAACTTGTCATATTCTAAAAATTGTTTCAGTGTCATTAGTTTGATATTTTTAGTCTCGTTGTTTTTTTAACTTTGTATTTCATCAGAAAATAAAACAATTAAGTTCGGGAGAACGGAAGAGCTACGGGGTCGAAATTTTTATTGTAAGCGCCTCACCTTTGACTATACAGGGTGAAACAAATTCGCTTCTCACTATTGGGATCTCGTAAACGGTAAGAGATAGAGCAAAGTTTAAATTGGGGCAAAGTTGCGCAATTTAAGGGTGATTGATATGCCGTTGAGAAATTTAGAAAATTCCGACTACTTCCGGAGATATCCGTAATAAACCGAAAATCAGCTATTTCATTTTTATTTTTTCCTGACTTTATTTCAAAAGATAATATAAAATAAATTTAACATTATTATTGCCACTTTTTCTCCTTTATAAGATGGCGGTATCAAATTTTAAATCTGACGTTTCATATCCGGGCCCCCATCATCAACTTCATTTTTTTAAATACGGACCTGGATTTTTTATTTCATTTTTTAGAAGCCTTTGGTCCCCCAAAACCAACGATGTATCACACTTGTCTAATAGCGGTAACAAATATTCTCATAAGTGAAATCATGTAAAAAAGATCGCCCCATCTTTGTCTAACACATTATCTCTTACGAAAAAAATCTAGATTTGTTGATTTATTGATAGGTGTAATACATCGTTGGTTTAGGGAGGCCAAAGGCTTCTAAAAAGTTAAATAAAAAAATCCAGGTCCGTATTTAAAAAAAATGAAGTTGATGATGGGGGCCCGGACACGAAACGTCATATTTAAAATTTGATACTGCAACCTTATAAAGGAGAAAAAGTGGCAATAATAAAGTTAAATTAATTTTATATTATATCTTGAAATAAAGTCAGGAAAAAATAAAAATGAAAAAGCTGATTTTCGGTTTATTACGGATATCTCCGGAAGTAGTTGGAATTGTCTCAATTTCTCAACCGCATATCAATGACCTTTAAATTGTGCAAATTTGCCCCAATTTAAACTTTGCTTTATCTTTTACCGTTTACGAGATCCCAATAGTGAGAAGCGAATTTGTTTCACCCAGTATGGGGGGACTGGGGCTCTAATTTAAGGCGGGATTTTGTGAAAAAATGTTTTTTGCCGATATCTCTGCAACGCAGCTTCAGATCGAAAATCTGACAAGCGATGAGCCCGATACGCGGTCTTCAGTGGGGGGGGGGGGGGAAAATTATACCCCCCACCTCCTCGGTTACCCAAAATTTTTCGAAAAAATGGGAAAAAATTTAAAAAAACGTAAAAATTTGTTCGGAAAAGCTAGAGAAACGCGGGTTTTGGCGAAAAAATGGCGAAGGAGTACGGCAACGAGATCAAGGTTGACAAGAATGAAAAGAAAAAAATGCTTAGGAAAAAAAAGCATTTTTCAAAAAATGGGGAACAAACGTAAAAAATATGTTCGGAAAGTTAAAAAAAAGTATTATAAAACGAAATAAGAAAAAGAAATTAATAAAAAAAAGATTGTTCGGTAATTTAATAAGTATTATAAAACCAAATAAGTAAAAAATAATAAAAAAAACAGAAAGAAAAAATTGTTCGGAAAGTTAAGTATTAGAAAACCAAATAAAGAAAAAAAAAATAATAAAAAAAGTTAGAGTAACGCGCTTTTCGGCAAAAAAAAAGTTGAAAAAAAGGATCGAAACCGGGCACAAAAGTTGAGAAAAAAAAGCTTAAAAAGCTAAATTCCTAATATCTCTTTCAGAAGTTTCACTTCAGTTGTGTGCTTATAAAGGTGAGGCACATATTTTCTAATATACATTCCTTCTCTAATCTGTTTCTATATTTCCATGCAGTAAAGTTTCCTTGAATCTGTATTGAAAATAAATATTATTGGGAATTATTAAGTTTTCCCAATTAAAATTCCATTAGTTTGATGTAATAATAATTGTAATTTTTCATGTCGATTCTTAAATACATTCTCATTTTACCTTGGATATTTTTAGTTTCGTTGTTTTTTAACATGTATTTCATCTTTTAGATCATTCTAAAATTCTCATTTTTAGTCGCTAAATTATTTGGCGCTTAATATTATGTATTTTATAACTTGTCATGTTGTCATAATTGTTTCTGTCTCATTAGTTTCTTTACATGCATTTTTTGTAAATCGTTTCTATATTTCCAGTAACTGTTTGTTTGTTTTGAGTGCATATTGAAAATAAATATTTCTAAGAATTACTTATTTCTCGCAATTAAAATTCCATAGCTTGATGTAATAATATCTGTAATTTTTCATGTTGATTCTGTAATCTCATTTTATGTTGAATATTTTTAGTTTGGTTATTTTTTAACTGCGTTTTCGCATTTCGACTTCTACCAACTTATCGAACAGGCTGGATTCAGAAAACACTTTACCAGTACAAATAATCTGCTATTTGAATGCTAAAGTAGAACTTAAGGGGCATTTTTGGGTCAATTTAAAAGCTGAATCATCGATAATAATAATCAGTTTAAAGGTTGATATTTTTTTACATTCGCTATTTCTTGAAATATTTCTTTTTTATATATAACAGATTTTCTTAATAATGTGAGATCGATCAAACCGAATTCATGTTGCGATTTTGTATTCATTTAAAGAGTCGGAACGAATAATATATCTTTATTACTTTTAGTATCGTTGCTTTTTAACGTTGTGTTGCATCTTTTTAATTCATTCTAAAATTCTTATTTTTCGCTGATAAATTTTCAGTTGTTTGGAGTTTTAATATTAAATCCTTATAAAGGATGTCAAGCTTGTCATGCTCTTAAAATTGTTTCTATTTCATTAGTTTTTTATATAAATTCCTTGTCGTCTGGTTATATATTTTCAGTAATTGTTTAGTTTCTTTAAATGCCTATTGAATATTGAAATATTTCTGGAAATTATCATTTCTCGTAACTAAAATTCCAGTGGTTTAATGTTGTAATAATAAATGTAGTTTTTCATGTTGATTTTTTAATGTATTCTCATTTCATCTTGAATATTTTTAGTGTCATTATTTTTTAACTTCGTGTTTAAATCACTCTAAAATTCTTATTTTTTACTGCATGGCGTGTAGTATTACCAAAGACATACGCTCTTTATAATTTATCATGATTTCATAAATGTTCCTGTTTGATTAATTTGGGTTAGATGAATTGATAAATTATCACGTGTAATACATTTGGCACTGAATACGAGGTACTGAAAACCGAAAATGCCGTTTGAGGACTATCCAGAAAGTGGTAAGATTATGGAATAAGCAACTAGGCAGTTCCCTTCGTAAAGTAGAATATCACGAAACTTTGAAAAAAGCGGTAAAATAAAATAAAATTCACCTCTGTACAAAAATTCAAATTTTCCAGGAGTTTCAAGAAGATTTTTTTCATTTTTAACAAATTAGGAGAAACTTATTTAAAAAATTATTAGAGAAGCTCATATACACCAAAATGACTATAGGAAAAGCTATCGTTAGAAGATACTTATTCATTCATTAAAATTTAATCTAATAAATAAATAAGT
>MU187637.1:31895-71631 GCA_016904865.1 Pissodes strobi | reverse complement strand
AATTTACATTAATAAATGCAGCAACCTTAAGCTTATTGACAACAAATCGAATCAATAAATTTAAAATTAATTAACCGAAGAGGTTAATACTCAATAATTCTTATCGCAAAATATAGCATCTTTCGTTGCTAAATGCAGCATATAAGATGAAATTTAATAGTATATTAAGATACTAGTTTTAAAAGAACATATTTTTTTTTATCGCACGAGCACGAAATTAACGTGCGAGGGCGCTAAATGTCTTTTAAAACGAGTATTTTATATTATTTTTTCTATTTTGTACGTTTTTTAATGAAAAACATTAATTTATTCAAGTTGCGATCAAAAGTTGGAGGGCCATCTTGTCACTTTTGACGTCTGTATTAATAGGAATCCCATTCAAAACGGTGTCGAAAGTTTTGCTAGTGCGCCTTGACATTGAACAATTTTGTTAATATCATAGCAAGCAGTCAACAAAAGTAGTGTCGAAAAGAGCTTCTTTTCGATACTACTTTGCGTATCTAAAAGACTTCTTTATGATACCAAAATAGAAAAAATCTTTTATAGTTGCAAAATCAGACTGTTGCAATATTATACACGAGATGTGTTTAGATTTCTCTAGAGTCAAAAAATGTACTAATATACAGAATGTTCCATTTAAAAAACAAGTCATTCATGGAGTAAGTCTTTTGTTTTTGGTTCAAATATTTTTCTGGTTCCATTTTTGAATTTAGCAGAAAAAAATACATCGAATGGCTATTTTGGTTTGTTTTATGAAATACAGGGAAGATAAAAAATAAGCCTCTGCTCAGACCTCTTTGGAACACCTTGTATATTTCAAAATATTTTTATCATAGATCCTCAAGAACTATAAAACTTATATATGAAACTTTTTTGCCTAACTCATATGGTTTTTGACATATCTTAAGGTTTCCAGACTTTATGCCCTCACTATATATATTTGTTTCTCTCGCTGTATACTGTATTGTACCATCTTTTAATTGGATAATTAAACGATTTTTTATTAGTGTAAGGCATTTTTTATTACGCATGCATCATAATCAACGATTATCGCACGCTGCAGCGTGCTTAAAATGATGTTTATGATGCGCCTACCTTTTTAAAGGTTGCTATAGAAACATTTGAACATGTCAAATGTGACAGATTAATATATTCGTCAATATGCGTCCCTTACGTTTAATATTCAAAACATTTTTGAGATTATGATGCATTCGTAATAAAAAATAGCGTATGATATACGTGTATAAGAAGCCTTTAAAGCCCTTGTGACTTACAAAACACTCCGTTGCGCGTCGTGTTTTCAAATATGTCGCGCGTGCTTTAAAGGCCCTCTTATACACTTATATCATAATATACTATTATGATATGTCTGGATGCAGCAAATAGATAAAATAAAAAATTTGGTGTGTGCTTAAGACCGCACGACAGAAGTGAAAACTTCAACAGGCAGGGTCATCGTTTGTCAGAATTTCGATCCGAGCCTTCGTTGCACAGATACGGGCAAAAAACGGTTTTCCCCCCAAAATCCTCCCTTAAATTAGAGCCCCCGTTCCACCCCGTATGGCCCCCCATGGGGCGCACCTACCATAAAAATGTCGGCCCCGTACCTCTTCCCGTTCTCCCGGAATTAATTATTTAAGTTTTTCTTTCTCTCCCCTCCCCTGGCCAAACGTGGGGGGGCACGGGGTCCCGTTTTCGTCCAGGATCTTCTTTTTACCGCGGCTACATCCCCTGAAAATTTCGGCCCTCTACCTATACGGGAACATGCCAGTATAAGGAGCGTTACGTTACATATCCGAGCATGACGCGTGATGCGTGATGCGTGACGGCTCGGCTTCATTCAACCCCCACAAAAAAAAAATTGCAAAACGCACGTAAAGAAGTTTTCACTTCAAAAAAATAAAAATAGCACAATACAGCATGCAATGATTAAAGAAAATGTCAAAAATAAACATAGAAATAACACAGCCAATACTACAGACACTAAATACTGAAGAAAAATCCTTCAGGTTTATAATCAAATTTGTTTTTTGATAGGTGCCAAACCAAGAATATATCACAGCATTACCTCTTGGGACTGTAAAAAATACATACATTAAATTTTATACCTATCAGATACTGCCTATAAATAATCGAAAATTATATTTAATATGCCTTGCACATTTTATCTAGCTATAGGGATTATAGGAATTTATTTCCGGAGAGGAAGTATGCCTTTCTCTTTTCAGGGAACTATCAGGGCTTTGACCTATATGAATGGCAGACCTAATTATCTCCACGAAATAAAATATTAAGACAACAATAAGTTTTAAAATATAAATTGTTAGGATCTTTACCTAAAATAAATTCAAAAATGCGATGGATTACAATAGTGCAATCATAAGCAAAACATTTTCTTTTCTATTTCATAGTGACAATATGAAGAAATAATAAAATACCGGAAATATTCAAGGAACGTCATTTGAACCTAATTTTTAATTCCAAAGTTTTAATTCCACAAATTTGGACAAAAATATTGATATATGTGTTTATATTTCTAAATTGGTACTAATTCATTTTCTTGACCTTGACGAAGTTAAAATACATAAAAAATATGGAAGGGAAACCTGCCTCCTCTTTCAAAAGTACAAATCTAAAAATTAAAATGTTAAAATGAAGCTAGGTGCACTAAAAGCTCTTTTTATCTATGCTGGTTTGCGAGTTGACAAATTAACAAATAACTATATTTTCCATATTTAATACTTTAATTCTTAGATTTTAATTCTGAAAACGAACATAGATTTGCCTCCAAGTTATAATGCCATTTTTTGAGTATTTTATGTTTGTTATCGCCAATGCCTACACATTGAAGTTAGTAACGATTTGTACCCTGGGACAAAACGATATTATTCACTAGAAATTTAAGAGGCGTAAAAGGTAAAAACGCCAAAAACTTATATTTAATATTAAATGTTTTCATATTTCGATTTATATTTTTAACCTTTGAAAACGGTTGCAGAGTTGTGATCGAAAAATTTATGTCTAACCTTGGACCTGGACCGAAGTGGTTCAATTCTTAAACTGTAGGCGAAACAGGCAAACTGAAACCAAAAAAGTTAAATAAATTAATCATGTTCCATACTGTCGAAAGCGAGAGAAATATTTTATACACCAGTCGTAAGGCTAGACGGATTACACATGATTTTCTAGATTACACAACAGACTACACGGATTTCACAGAAAATGCGCATAATTTGCGGATTACTTAAAATTAAACATAATCAGTGAAGTACAAGTTTTGTCCTTCGTGGGACGCATTTTGTGGAGTATTTTGATCGTGTCCAAGGATAACTGCTGGAATGAATAACTGAAAGGAAACTATGAAACGTTGTGATTATAATAAACCAAAAATATTTTAAATATAACAATGCATTAAAATCAGGTTGAAAAACTAAGCAAAAAATTCTTATAAAATCCAAATCGCAGTGTCGGAAAAAATTGATACAAATTCAGATTTGGGCAAATAACCACTTAAAAAATATGTAGTCGTTGCTAAAAGGTTGCGCATTTTTCAGACAAAAATTTACAATATGTAGTTTTACCTTTTCAGATTATCATCATTGATAATTTGCTTAACTTCCCATAATTAATAAAAAAAGAATCTTGAACAAAATTATATTTGTTGATGAAGGATTTTAGCTGAAAGAACAATAATTTAGTATGTTGTAGTTTGGGTCAATGGAAAGTTTTTCTCCGTGAGCACAAAACTCTTAGACTACCTACTGAGTTTCTTTTTGCGCGCGGCAGGCGCTAAAATCTCAATCACCTCTGGCATACCTAACAGTGTCCGCCCCATTAAAGTTATTATGTCTTCTCCATCTGATGTGTCGAAGATAATTCGGCACTCCAGGGCAATTAGACAAAATCAGGATTTCTCTAATCTATCATTCCGCAATGACAGAACCCCCACCCAAGTTAAGGAGTATAAAGCTCTAAAAACCGAGCTTCAAATAAGGACGGATTCTGGAGAGCATAACTTGCGTATAAAATATATTCGTGGTGTTCCCAAAATCGTATCACTTAATTTAAACGCATAAACCTGTCTGACATGAACATAAAATCATCATCTACCTCCAGCAACAACACAATATGTTACTATCAAAACGCAAGAGGACTCAACACAAAAACCCACGGATTCTTCACATCAGCAAGTTCACATGATTACCAGATTGTAGCAATAACTGAATCATGGCTCCACGAAGATGTCCTAAATGCGGAATTATTTGACGACTACTACATGGTTTTCCGAAGCGACCGCAAATTTCGGGAAATTAACGTCTCCCGAGGAGGTGGTGTGCTGTTGGCTGTTTCCAGGGAGTTTGAGGCGAGTCAACTTGACGTATCAGGCATCCAAGATCAAAAGCCTATGGTTGATATAGTTGGCAGTAAGATTGTTGCTAAATTTAAATCACTATATGTGCTAGTTATATATATATTCCCCCCAATCTCGCGGCATATGAATACCAGTATTTTTTTGATTCCCTAGAGACATTTCCTCTTTTTTTGGATAGTAATCTAGTAATTATGGGGGATTTCAACCTACCAAATTTCAATGTGGAAAACAGTTTTAATGATGCTAAAGTTCAGATCGCTCTAGACTTTGCTAACTTCTATAATCTAGTCCAATATAATTATGTCCTTAATCTCAATGGTCGAACTCTCGACTTACTCTTTGCGAATGTTCCATGTCAGGCTGCGCGAAATCCGATGCCTTTTGTTCCCGAGGACGGCCATCATCCTGCGCTCGGTATAGACTTAAACATATCAATAAATAAATTGACACCTATTAAAGCCAAAAACACACAAACATGTTACAACTATCGCAAAGCTAACTTTCATAAATTATATATTCTATTGTCGGGCGCTGACTGGTCTCCTCTGGAAGATTATGCTTCGCCTGAGGGCGCCTGCAACTATTTTTACCAAACATTGTGTTCGATTCTTGATAAATGTGTTCCCCAAACTATTAACCATAGTAGAGAGTATCCAGTTTGGTATAGCTCCGCTACCATAAAAACCATTAAATCTAAGGCACGAATTCGTAAAAAACTTAAAAAATCCAATTCTACCGAACTACTAAATCAGTTTCGTACTCTTAGAGCTAAAATAAAACGAGATATTGATGCTGATTATGGCGATTACACTGCCCGCTGCGAGGCGAGCATTGGCTCAGACCCTTCCCAGTTTTGGTCTTTTTCTCGGTCCAGACGGAGCCAACAAAGCATTCCAAACCTCGTCTACCTGAACGGTGTTGCATGCAGTGGGTCTCGGGGGGTTGTAGACGCATTTGCGTCATTTTTCAAAAAAGTGTATACTCACCAAAGATGGATGTCCCTTTTCAACCGCCCATCTATTCTAACAACGTACATCTATCTATAAAATCGCTCTCCGACTCTGATATTTTGAAGGCATTTTGCAAACTCAAGCCAAAAATGACTCAGGGTCCCGACAACGTGCCAGGCTTTTTGGCGCGTGACTGCAGGTTTGTCCTGCTTCAGCCTATCTCTTATATCCTCAATTTATGCCTAAAAAATGATCGGTTTCCGGACTGCTGGAAAACCGCGAAAATCTGTCCAATATTTAAAAAGGGCAGGGTGGATTTGGTCGACAACTACAGACCCATATGTCTACTTAGTGTGTTCGCAAAGGTCTTTGAAATGGCGATGTATGAAAGAATCTTTTCAGAGGTAAGGTGCGTACTTACACCACTACAGCACGGATTTTTTTCTGCAAGGAGTACTGTTACTAACCTAGCTTGTTTTATGCAATATACCAGTAACGCTTTAAATTCCCAACTGCAAGTTGACACAGTATACACCGACTAATCAAAGGCCTTTGATCGACTTGATCACTCGATACTCCTGAGGAAGCTGGCTGCTTTTGGATTCGATCAAAAACTATGCAATTTTATCTCCTCATATCTTTCAAACCGCCAGTTTTATGTTGAGCATAGAGGACATAGATCCTTATCTTTCGAGGCTACCAGTGGAGCTCCGCAGGGTAGCAACCTAGCCCCCCTGCTATTTTCGTTGTTTATTAATGACATAACTGAGATATTTAACAGCAACGTCCTTCTCTTCGCTGATGACCTTAAACTTTTCTCAACCATCCACTCTCTGGAGGACTGTTTGAGGTTCCAGAAAGACGTTGGCAGCCTGAATCAATGGTGCACGGCTAACATGCTCCCCCTTAACGTCGACAAATGCAAAATCATGACTTTCTCTTTGAAAAAGAATCCCATTCTATTTCAGTATCGTATAATGTCGTCAGTCTTGGAACGAGTTGAGAGCTGTAGAGACCTTGGCGTGTATACTTTGATCCGCGACTCTCTGTCAATACACATGTTCAAAAAACAAGAGAAGCATCCATAGCGATGCTGGGATTTGTGATTCGAACGTGCAAGCCTTTCGAAAATATCCAGTCACTCAGAGTATTGTACCATTCGTATGTACGGTCCAAGCTGGAATACGCATCCTTAATATGGAGCCCTTTCTATCAAGAATACATTAACGCTATTGAGAGCGTTCAGAGAAGGTTTTTGAAATATCTCGCTTTTAAAACGGATGGTACTTACCCTGCTCGTGGTCTCGATTATACATTGTTGCTTGGTAGATTTGGATTTCCGTCACTTGCCCAAAGGCGAAATTATGTCTGTTTATTATTTTTATTTAAACTAGTTAGGGGTTTGGTAGACTCCGATTATCTGCGAGTTGTTTATTTTTCCGTGTTCCTCCTGTTGCTACAAGATCCAGGACCTTATTCTACCTGCCATCAGCATCAAATAATCTAATGCTAAGAGATTTATTATAACTATGAACTAACACAATGTGTTAATTATTGTTACTTATTCACTAATTTGTATTTTTCACTTATAGTTGTACATTATTTTCTTATAAATGGATTTCCTGTTAGACAGAAATGCTTAAATAAATAAATAAATTAAACTATCGCTTCCTAACCTGATTTTCTTGTCACTTTTAGGCGGGCAATTGTTTTTATTAGTTTCCCGGTTTAGAAAGAAAAACATAAATAGTTTTAAATAATTGTGAACAGAAATTCAATACAAAATTCTTTCCATAGAGTTAGCAGTTTTACACCGCTCCAGATTTAAATTACCTTACCAAGATATTAATGAAAACAGTAAAGTTTGTGACAACTGTAATTTAAAGCTGCTAAAAATTATAGAACTGGAATAAAACAATTGGCGTTATAGTGCAAAAATAAACTGAAAACTGCTTTATTGATAACGGGATAACACGAGTCATAGAGTGTGCTCTTTTTTTCATTATCGGAAAATTGACCTCTGATACAAAAGTAATAAGATTCTGTACGGCTTTTGTGAAATTGATTTTCTATATGGATAAGGATATATTATTTCGCTATGCCGTATAAATTAGTGTAGCTCTAGGGTAGTAAATGAGAAGTTAACCTCCTTCCTACACCTCTATTAGGGGTGGTGATTTGAATCAACCAACGTAAAATTTGAATATATCAATCACTTTATTAATCATGACTTTTATTTACATGCCGTACAATTTAAGTGGTGCAGGTGTCTGCAATGGGAAATTGAAATTTCCATCCCAGGGTGGGCCTTTTTGGCCAAAAATTTTTGTACGGCTTAGTACAAATTTACAAATAATAGGTACTACTTGTACGGTGTTCAGTATATATTGATAACAGTTGTAAGCACCAACTAAATTTCAAAAAGCCCTACAAAATTATTTCACAAAGGACCCCGCACACTTTTAATGGGATTTTAAAGAATGACGGAATTTGATGAAATTTTAGTATGTTGTAGTTCTTGGCCTCCTGATGAAAATGTCCCATGAGCCCAAAACGATCCTATGACATTGTTTCCGAGATACAGTGGCGGGTAGGAGTTCCTTGGAAAACATAAATAAATTAATTTTTATCTTAAGTGGCTGTGTTAGATGTCACGCGATAATTTTTATGTACAGGGGGTACTAAAACGAGGTTTTAGTGTATTTTGCCGAAGATTCCAAACCCAAACATATACAGGGGGTACTCAAAAAGTATAAGTATTTTTATTTATTTTTATACTTTATAAAAAGTGACAAAAGCCAACCTTAGCTTGCGAAAACCATAAAAATATATTTTTTCTAATTAAGTAATTATTTATATACTAACAAAAAGTGGTATGTATGAACAATGTTATTTAAAAATTGAACATTTTAAATAATTTCTGGTAAGATATTTTCTTCGAGATTTCCAACATCTTCGACACACTCTAGAGCATTAGTGCTTGGATATTTAACTATAACTTGATGTCGAGCATAACTTAAATACCAAATAACACTTGCAATGTGGCAGCACATACCTACCACTCGTGCTCCGGTTGCACAAGTGCAGTAGTGCCCCTTTATTTCGTTGCGTGTATTGTTGTATTTAACAAATAGTTGATATTTTTTTTGCATTTTTAAGTCTGGAAAAAATCCTGACTCTTAATAAATTATTTATGTTTAGCCCTGTATCTATTTGCATAAGATGACCCCTATGTTCTCCAATATTGTCCTGTTATATATTAGGGTAACATCTTTAACTGAAACACTCCAAATGTAAGGTGTCGTAAGTCTGCAAGATCTAATATGGGAAATTCCAATGGATCATTTTCTAGTTCCTGATTGACTTCTAATTAATGCATTTTCTTCAATAAAATGTTGTAGGTGGTTCGGCTCTTGGGCTTTTTGACGCATTTCATTAGCTAGTTCAACAGTAGCTTCAGCCATGTTGATTAAAGGATGATACCTATTAAGCAATGCACAAATAATTTTTAAAAAATCTGCGACGTGAGGAATGTGTGTATCTGGTATGATCTCTCTTAAAAATTTTGATACCGACTTAATGTGGCCGTTTTTCGATTCTATAATCTAACGTGTTTTAGTTATAAGTCTCGCTTGGTTTGCCTCGGCCGTTGTAAGTTGGGATCTTCGTCCTAAAAATGGAGGCAGTTCTGCGTTTATTCCCAAAGCAATTAGAAATTCCACACAATCTCTGTATCCTCTGTCTAAAATAAAAATGTCATTTTCCTGAATATAATTTCTCAATTGGTTGAGGTCATCTTCATATTGGTGAATTAAAATATTTGCATCATTGTTTGACGAGTCACAAAAATAGGTACCATGCGCGGCCAAAATATATCCATCTGGAGCCACTATCAAAACAGCCTTTAAAAGATGATATTTTTTATGAAACGAAAACGATTTTCTGAGAACTTTTAAGTTTTTGCTATTTTGAATTTCTAAATGAGTTGCATCAGTATAGGCAATTGCTTTGGGAAAGTTGGGCTCAGGATTATATAACTGGTTAACAAATGGTGATATATGATGTGTAATATATTCGTCGCGAGTTAAATGGGCTTAACCAAGATTTTATGGTACAAAATGTTGCTTTAAACATTCTGCTGCTTTCGTTATTACTAAGCTGGAAGCCTGCCTTGAAGAATATTGAAAAATGGCGCATAAAAATTCGTCTGACAGACCTTGGCGAATTTTGGATAAAAAGCAAATTAAATCTTTATTGGAAACATATCTAATCTTTTCATATACCACAACTGGGCCAACGCAATAATTGTGATAAAGATTGCGAAATTGTTCTGTGGTCAAATATGTTAGTGAGTTAAAATTCTGATCAGGAAAATTTGCTTCATTTTCCATTTTAGAGTTGTCGGCAGCTTGCGGTCTTAAAGAGCCCATAAAAAGTTTCAGTTCTCTACCTTTTAATATTATGGGCTTTTCAAGTGATTTTAGACCATTTAGCAATGTAGAAAGATGCAAGTCTTAGATTCTTCGGGAACATATATGTCCTTTTTTATAAATATATCTGCTCGAGCCTCTAAAGTAATACGACTATTTACCTGCTCATGGCACATTATGCATTTAAGCCAATGCGAAGAAACGACTTTTAAAATTGTTGGATCATAATCTGCCATAAACATTTCAATTTCTTGGTTAATACTTCGCCAACAACTAAAACAACGGCCGAAGCAAACCAAGCGAGACTTATAACTAAAACACGTTGGATTATAGAATCGAAAAATGGCCACATTAAGTCGGTATCAAAACTTTTAAGAGATGACATACCAAATACACACATTTCTCACGTCGCAGATTTTTTAAAAATTATTTGTGCATTGCTTAATAGGTATCATCTTTTAATCGACATGGCTGATGCTACTGTTGACCTAGCTAATGAAATACGTCAAAAAGCTCAAGAGCCGAACCACCTACAACATTTTATTGAAGAAAATGCTTTAATGGCAGGAACTAGAAAATGATCCATTAGAATTTCCCATGTTAGATCTTGCAGACTTACGACACCTTACATTTGGAGTGTTTCAGTTAAAGATGTCACTCTCATATATACAGGACAATATTGGGGAACATAGGGGTCATCTTATGCAAATAGATACAGGGCTAAACATAAATAATTTAATAAGAGTCAGGATTTTTTCCAGACACAAAAATGCAACAAAATATCAACTATTTGTTAAATACAGCAATACACGCAACGAAATAAAGGGGCACTACTGCACTTTTGCAACCGGAGCACGAGTGGTAGGTATGTGCTGCCACATTGCAAGTGTTATTTGATATTTAAGTTATGCTCGACATCAAGATATAGTTAAATATCCAAGCAATAATGCTCTAGAGTGTGTCGAAGATGTTGGAAATCTCGAAGAAAATATCTTACCAGAAATTATTTAAAATGTTCAATTTTTAAATAACATTGTACATACATACCACTTTTTGTTAGTCTATAAATAATTACACAATCAAAAAAATATATTTTTTATGGTTTTCGCAAGCTAAATTTGGCTTTTGTCAGTTTTTAGAAAGTATAAAAACAAATAAAAATATTAATACTTTTTGGGTACTATATTGGGGTTTGGAACCTTCGGCAAAATGCACTAAAACCCCGTTTTAGTACCCCCTGTACATAAAAATTATCGCCTGACATCTAACACAGCCACTTAAGATAAAAATTAATTTATTTATGTTTTCCAAGAAACCCCTACCCGCCACTGTATCTCGGAAACCAGTCATAGGATTGTTTTGGGCCCATGGGACATTTTCATCAGGAGGCCAAGAATTACAACATACTAAAATTTCATCAAATTCCGTCATTCTTTAAAATCCCATTAAGAGTGTGCGGGGTCCTTTACCCCCACTTCGGTAATGAAACTTCACTTTTCCACTGTTTCCACATGCACCATCCAAGATCTACGGCGTATGGCTCAAAGTTTTTATTTTTTTTTAGGACTACTTAAATTATACAATTTCAAGGTGTATCATATGACCCCAAAATTTTTTCGATGAGCTTGCTGTCTATTCAGTTTCACGACAAATTTAGGGTAATTTCCATTATAGAACCTTACCATAAATATTACCTCCCGAATTTGTAAATGAGCTTTTTTTAAATAGTTATTAACTGTGAAACGAATATAGCCCATACCTTCTTGGTACAAACTATTCTCGTTGGTCACCTTATTTATATCCATTGGACTCATCCGCGATCAATTCACGTCTCTAGACCATTCTTGGGCCCTATATAAACTGTAAGACAATCAAGGCGTCACATAATAGTGTTAGTGGGTGTCGAGTCAATACTTGAAGGACCATGAATTCGCTCTTCATTTTACCGGTACTCGCTTCTGTAGTTTTCAGTGCTCCGAGCTTAAGGGTGGGTGTTTTGCGCACATGTTCCTTAGTTTTACGTTATTTAAGAAGAAATGTATTGTGAAGATAATGTGCTACAGAATTGATTTCAATTGCATTTTTATACTAAAAAAAATCAATTATTGCATATTTCAAACAAATGAAATTCGATAAATGCCTATACAGTGTACTTTGAAATCTCGTTATTTGCTTTTTTAACTTGAAATCTACGTCCTACATTTAGATTGATAATTAAAAAGCAGTGTAAAATAACTTACCAGTCAATTTAAAGTATATAAAAACACAATTATTTGTATATCACCACCAAAATAAGGGTTTTGTCCAAATAAGAAATGTTCAAGTCCCCACATTTATGACCAAATTATTTCTATTAAACCGTTCTACATAGCATGTAAATGTAAATGTAAAAGTCAATTATTTGTTTTTTTTTTCAATTTTTGCTAACATAAAAAAGATTAGTAAAAAAATTAAATCAAATTAACCGTTAGCGGTCAGCTCCTCGTTTACAATAGTTATGTTAAAAATAACTGCAATCGATAAGTTTTTGGTCAAATTGAAGTTGTTATTTCTTTTGAACCAAAATAGTGCATTATCTGCTATTTTAGAATTAGTTTTAGCTTTTGTGTGAAAGTCTGTAAAAAATCGTTATTCTTTTTAGTGTACTTAATTAATCAAGAGGTAAGTAGAAATAAGAGACCAATTTTTTAGAATTTTGATATCACCATTATTGAAGAATTTTTTTTATTGTTTTCAATACTTCCTCACGTAAGGTTAGGCGATTTGTTATAAATCGAAAATTGCTTCAGAAATTTTTCATTCTTATGAGTAATGCTTGATTGTCATGTCAAAATTAAATTTAAGTCAAGTTTAATAACGTTTCAGGTGCGTACTGAAGCCATCTTATAAGCCGATTCTAAAAGGTTTCAATTTTTAAATATTAAACTTACTTTTCTGACTCAGTTTTTATGATTTAATAACTTAAGCTTTCAGTAAATTGTTACTTAACTTTTAAAAGGATTTTATATTTCGAAAGAAGAGTAATCATAGCCCAAGATACAATTTTTTTTAAAATACCTTTAAACGTTATGTAATTAAGAAATAAAATTAGACTCATAAAAAGATTTATATCTATATGCAGTGATAATTCGAAATAAAATATAAATTAACTAAAAGTAGAGCAGGGACGTAGATAAAATGTATTTAAAAGGATAAAATATAGTATAACGGAACACACAGAAAACTATATACAGGGTGTCTTAAATAGCGTGTGTATTGGAGCCTTAATTGGATTTCGGAGACGTCCAAGAAAACTATTGATATATTATACAAACTAAAAGTTTATTTCAGTTTATCTTTATGGACGGTGAACTTGAACTTGAGAGACGCCTAAAAGAATATATTCTTTAATAATATGTTTATACTTGATAAGTTTCTTTAATAACATACCTCTCACAGTTCATTCACATTTAAATGATTTAACTGACTTTAAAATAACATACATGAAATAAAGAAATGCAAAACTGCAAAACTGACAGTCATGTTCTTCTTCTTATTTTTAACAAAGAATAATACCAACATGAAGATAGCTATACAAAAAAAATTGGCACTTAAAGCAGTACATATTGAGATACAAAAATAATTTCACTTCAACACTCCTCCTTAATTATTTGACTTCTCAATCGATCAAAAAATGTTACGGTTTAAGGGTTTTGTTAAAATATCGGCCAGTTGATCACAACTCTTCACATGTTCCAAATGTATTGTTTCACCAATATGTTCCTGAATGAACTTCCTAGGAATGTCTATATGTTTCTTGCCTTTTGTTATTTTTCCATCGTAAGTATTCTGAAGCATATGAATAGCAGATTGATTATCAACACACAAGTTTGTTGGATGGTTTATATCCAAAAACTTAAGTTCATTGCCAATACGTCGAATCCAACAAATGTCATCTATAGCACTAACTGCCGCTCGGTACTCAGCTTCTGCTGTAGATGTTGCTACAAGTCGCTGCTTTTGGGCATACCAAATAATTGGCCGCCACGAACTATTAGAACTCCACTAGTCGAGTGTCCTGTAAGTGTATCACCTCCATAGTCAGAATCTGTATATGCAATAAGATTTGAATTTTCATTGAAAAATATTCAACGCTAATTGTTCCCTTTAGGAATTGAAAAACACGTTTGACCATTTTCCAATGGCTTACCATTGGCCGGGTAGTGAATCGACTCAAATAGTTCACGGCAAAGCTAATATCTGGACGAGTTATAGTAGCTAAGTACATTAAACTTCCTATAGCTTCACGATATGGTTCACATTTTTCCAGTAATTTATTATTTATAAGCTTTTGCTCATCTGTCACCATTCCTTTTTTCATTGGAGTACTTACGGAATTTAATGAATCAAACTTAAAACGTTTCAGGATTTGTTTTATATATTCTGGTTGACTTACAGAAATTCCATTTGAATCACACTTTATTTGCATTCCAAGATATGAAAGTTGACCATTACAACCGGTATCAAAAGTTTCAAATTCTTGCCTAAGTTTGTTCAAAATTGTAATCATGTCTTTCTCCTTTGTTCCTGTCATAAGCCCATCATCAACAGAGAGATAAATTATTAAAGTTCGGTCTTTGTTATAGTAAATACAAGGATCGTCATCTGTATTTTCAAATTCAAGTGCTTTCAAAAAATTTGAAAATTTAGCATTCCAATTCATTGGAGCTTGTTTCGGGCCATAGAGGCTCTTGTTTAATTTACAGACTCGACCTGTATCATCACTAAAGCCTTCTGGCTGATACATATATATTTCTTCTTTGAAGTCACCATGTAAAAATGCGGTCTTTACATCAAAGGTCATCAATTTCATTTTGTTTGACGTTGCAAGACTTAGAATTAGACGAACTGATACATAACGTGCAACTGGACTAAAAGTTTCCACATAGTCAATTCCTTTTTTTTTTTTGCTGAAAGCCTCTGGCGACAAGTCTAGCTTTAAATTTGCCATTTTGCTTTTGACGTAAAATCCAGCGACAAGTTAGAGGTTGTACTTCCTTTGCGGGTTTTACTAAATCCCATGTTTTCATTTTGATTAAGGATTTAAATCCTTCATTCATCACTTCATGCCAATTTTTGTCTTTTAAGGCCTCTGAAATAGAGATATCTTCAGCTTCTCCTATCATGGCTATATTTACATCATTTTCATCAAGACAATAATCTAGAACATAGTCGTTAAATCTTGCTGGTGGTCTGATGGATCTTCGACTACGCAAATTTAAACCCAATGATTGGTTCTCTTCATCAGAGTCTTGGCTTTCAGATTCAGATTCTTCACGCTCTCCTCCTGAATTTTCAGGCTCGGTTTCAATTTGAGAAAGTTCAATTGAGTGGCTCAGAACCAGAGGTGCCTATGCAACAATTTAGTAGTTTTGAGATAATAGGGTGCAAAGTTATTTGATTTCAGAAAATTGACGAATACATAAAAATACGCATTCTTGCGTTCATGTGAAGTAAAAAATATATAAAATTTGGTTATAATGAAGCAAAAAATATTTAGCAAAAAATTAACTTTATTTTAAAATAGAAAAAAGTATAAGCGCTTTTGGCTCTAACAAGAACAAAAATTAACACAGTAGCAAAAGAAAAGTTTTAAAATAACATGAAAAAAAATAAAAACAGGAAATTTGAACTACTCAATTGCTCCATCTTCAGTATCCTCATCCTCTGGATCTGCAAGTCCCGTATCGATTTCATTATTGATTTTCAATTTTTTATAAAAATCGTGGTAAATAGGTGGTACATACTTCATTAAAGCAATTAAATCTTTCTTTTTCTCCTCTGTTATGCTTTTACCGGAAGGGAACAATAAATCTAATTCGATATAGGAATTCAGGGAAGGGCGGCCACGTACAGTTTTCTTTAGGTCCAATTCCGAAAAGTAAGATTCGTTGTTATAGTTGTATTTAAAATACATCTTCCTGGTTTCGCACTGTCTTAGTTGAATCCAAGACATCTTAAGCCATTCTACTTTTTCACCTTGCGCAGTTTTCTTTCTATTCACTATATCGTTTTCGAGTTTTTTTGTGCTAAAAAAATCTTTGTTTGTCATTTTATGAATACAAAACTTAGGCTTTTTCTTCTTGGCATTCTCTATAACAGTTACCCAATCTTCCGGAACAAAAATGCTGTCATGATATTTTTTTTCTTTATCTATCACCCCAAAATTCTGATCACACGTTGAAAAGCTATGGCCAGACACAAAAAATTTTAAATTTATTTCTTTGATGCTTCTTCTCTGCATTTCATTGAGGAGACCTAAGACTACTTTGATGTTCCGATTTTGTCCCCCACAGCTGTCGCTGTACAAATTGATAACCTTGTCTGGAGTTTCTGGTAAAAAAGAAATGTATTTAATTAAACATGAGACAATTTCTTGAGCTCCACGGGAAGCAATACTCTCATCCCATATAAACATGTGTCCGATGTTGCCCACCTCGTCATGGATGCATAGGTTGAACACCCACATTTGCCTCTTGTAATATGCTACAGACGTTGTCAGAACCGGTACTGGCAAGGTTCGTTGCAAGTCAAATACTGCCACATGCTTCAATCCTTGACTGACTTTCGCTTCATGGATTTCCTGCTTTTTTAATTCCTTGATTGCTTCTGCTTTTTTTTGATGTAAAGATCTTTCTATTTCTTTCTTCTCTTTTTCTTCGCCGTCTGGAAGGGCCCTCAAAAGTACATTGAATTGGTCACATTTTTGACATGTATCCTTTTGGGGTTTGTGAAATGACAAATTGAATGAATGATTGAATATGTCTCGAAAGACAAAAAGGGACAATGTTTTTCTATTATCGAGTTCGCAGCACCTTTTATATTCATTGTACATCAGTGTCATGTTTAAGTTTGGCGGTAAATATTTTTTGTCTGTGTGATGTCGACAATAGTGTGATTCGTATGAGGGAAATTTTTTGATAAATTCTTTTAAGTAATTTTGATCTTCAATACTGCTTTTATTATAAGGTGTATGCCTCCCTCTTTTGTCAGCTACGGGAGTTCCCGTCGTTTGTTTTCTTTTCAGGGCTTTAGTAATCTTACCATCACATACATCTAACACATTTTTAAAAAATTCTTTGCATACTCTGTGATCATTTCCGTTTTCATCTTGTAGCCGGTATGTTCGTGTCTTTTGTCGCCTGGAATTTTCATTTTTGGTAAATTTTCTCTTAGAAGTTTCAACTACAATCTGTCCAGTTAGAAAAGCATCTTTACTTGTCCAATCCAAAGAATAAAAATAGCGGAAGATTTGCATTTGTCGGTTTTCATTAATTTTTTCTGAACACTGCAGTTTGCAGGTCCTGCAGCATTTTCCTAAATTACACACTTTCCTTCGGACCACCTTGCCTTTGCCTGACAGATGTTCTTCTCCGGTCATAACATTTCGCTTTCTTATGTTCTTTTTATTAATTGCAGGATGTGACTTTCGTTTTCGGGTTTTGGGCGATCGGGGCTCATTTTCATTGTCTGAAACAACCAACACTAGGTAACTAAATTTGTAGTTATTTATTTAAGAACACATACTTATAAACATGATTATGCCTACCAAACAACAAAATATTTTAAATACAAAGAGCCAAAGGTGCCTATGCAACACTTGTTGACAACGCCTGTTTACAAGAAAATAGCTGAAAAAATCAAACTATTTTATACACAATATCAAAAACTACTTACCCGGTGTTTCACTCCCACTTTCATTGGGAATATATTCTTCTTCTTCTTCGTGAAAATCACTAAAAGAACTCGTATCACTCCATGTGGCTGCCATGTTGACTGATGCATAGGCACGTTTGGCGTTCAAAATACTTAACATTTGTGATTTGCTGTATTTTCAACAGGTGGCACTACTATTATAACATGAAGTTTGAGCATAGGCATGTCTGGCTCGTATTAGGAAGTAGTTTTGGAGTGCAGAGAAGCATTTAGGTTATTTTTTGAAAATATGTTGTATAGGCATCTCTGGTTCTGAGCCACTCAATTTCAGTGAAGTTTTCTTTGATTCCAACTTTCTCGTCAAAAATAACATTGTCAGAACAGGCTACATTATTTTTATCAGCAAAATAAATTCTTTAACAAGGCGAGTCTGAGTCGTAGCCAACAAAAATACCCTTCCTTGATTTATTTTCAGTTTTAGCTCGCTGATGGTCTTGAAGTAAAACGTAACAATCACATCTAAAACTTCTTAACTTTTCAATATTCATCCTTCTTCCAAACCATAGCTCAGCTGAACTTTTTCCTGTCAATGAACTTGTTCCTGTTTGATTTATGGTGAAACCTGCATAGTTGACAGCTTCTGCCCATACATTTTCATTTAAACTCAGTGCATGTATAGCGGAACGAGCTGATTCAACCACTGTATGCATTTCCCTTTCTATTCGCCCATTCTGTTGGGGTGTATAAGCACTTGATTTAGTATGAAGAATTCCAGGTTCTTCAAAGAGTTTCTTTGTCTCAGTATTTTTGATCTCTGTTCCATTATCTAACCTTAAGCACTTAACTTTCCTTTCAAATTGATTCTCAACCATCTTCATGAATGTGTTGACTTTAGAAATAGCCTCGTCCTTTGACTTCAGAAAATAAGCAGTTCGGAAGTGGGAAAAGTCATCCTTGAACAAAAGAAACTACTTGGCCCCTCCCAATGACCTAATATTCATTTCACAAAGATCAACATGAATCAGATCTAAGGGTTTTTTACTCACTTTCTGATTTCTTGGGTGAGAAATGCGATATTGTTTGCCATATATACACCCTGTACAAACATAGTCATTCCAATCATTCCGCTTCTATTTAAATTATCCCTGACATATTTAATGTTTTGGTGGGCAAGCCTTTCATGGCAGGTTTTAATAGAAATAGTCATCAGACATTTATCGACTGGTTTTTCAACAATTTCTGGGCGAAACAACATTTTATATAAATTTCCATCTCGTTTGGCAGTCGCCACAGTTTTATTGTCATGCAAGGTTTTAAAATTTGATTGATTGGAATCTGCCATCTGTGCATAACCTTTATCCAACATTTGTGAAACAGTCATCTTACGAACATAAAGCATATTTTTTAAGACAATTAGATATCACTTATTGTCATTGAAGGCTCCCAATTTTATATCACCTATTCCTTTTAGTTTAGTGGCGTCACCAATCATAATCACTGTAGGCTTTTCAAATTCAATGAAATTTATCAACCAATCCTTGCGAGAAGTCATATGCTGTGTGGCAGCACAGTCCTGATACCACAAATCATTACAATCATGTTGTGAATTTATGTCGTCTACATTTGCAGTTGACACCCCGACTGTGATAAATGCACGGCGATTTTGATTCCTTGTCTCATTCTTTCCAAAATTTTCACTTTTATGTGTGCCACTTTCACTAGAGTTTCCTTTGGAACAATCTTTAGCAAAATGTCCTTTCTGGTGACAGCTATTACAGGCATAATTGTTCTTACAATAGGCTAGATATTTTGCACACGGTTTATTCTTGCAATACTTCTTAACGTGTCCCTTTTTTCCACACTTGAAACATTCAACAGAGAAATTACTATGAGGATTTGTTGTATCTGGCTTTTCAATTGTATTCCCCTGTCTTGACATAAGAGCTTTTTGAGGTGTAATTTCATTTGCTATTTCACTCTTATTAAGTCTGTCTTCTTCTAGTCGAAGACGTTCAAGTAAAGTTCTTTTCAGTACTACTGACATTATCCCATGCAGTACGGAAATGATACAACTTGGGTGGCAACATTCCTAGGATTCTAGTCATAATCCATTCTTCTTTCACTTCTTCCCCTTCAGCTGCTAGGTCCTCTGCATACTGCTGAATTGTGATGGAATTTTCCACAGCTGACTTATTTGGATCATACATATAACCAAAAAACTGTCTTTTTATCCGATCGGACGAAAAACGAAACCTTTCCGATGTGTTTTCTCACCGCAAAAGTCATGATTCCAGTATGTTGTATTCGTTGCTTGGCAACATGCAATAACTGTACAAGAATAGAAAATAACAGTCCGGGAATATAACATTCCCGTCCTAGGCCGGGAATGTAACATTTCTGTCTATCAAAAGTAACATTTAGCTGTAGTTTCCGTAGCTACGTAATAAACTTCAAGCTCGCTTGATTCAAAACTTGATATTATGTTGAGTTTAAATTTAAAACACGTTTTTATTTACGGTAATATTTGGCTCTATTTATATAAGTACGTATTCTAATTAATTTCGATCGGATAAAAAATAGTATGTGCAACTCGTAGGAAAAGCACATTCCTGGACTCCTGTGTTGCTGGCCTCGGCTGCGCCTCGTCCAGCAACTACCACAGTCGTCCAGGAATGTTTTGCTTTTCCTCCTAGTTACACAATATACTATTGTAGACCTTCAACCGTAAGATCAGATCTTTTTCCATATAACAACAATTTCTAGTTTTAATACAGGTCCGTATTTAAAAATCGTAATTTGATGGTGGTGGCCCGAACACGAAACGTCGGAGGTGAAATTTGAAGGCACCATGTTGTAGAGCGGAGCAAAATATAAAACTTTTAAATTTAAACTCTGTCTCGAAAATGAACTGTTTTTGTAATAATTGACGAAATATTTTTAGGCATTTTTGGCAACACTGTAAACGGATACTGATTGCGCATCAAAAAAGGCAACTTTTCTCTAATTTAATCGATCTCGTAGGACATACCATTTCAGAGATAGCAATAGTGGCACACGCTATTTCATACACCCTGTATACAGGATGTTCCTTAATGACATGCTAATATTTAAGAGGATGATTCCTGGGCCCACTTTAATAAAAAAAAATTCATATGGCCATATGTCCTAAACGTTCTAACTTTTGAGACACAGGGTGGTAAAATTTTCAGAAAAAAATCTATTTTGTATAATAACTGTCATACTATAGTCAGTTGATATCTTTGTGATATTTGGTGCATGTCTTCAATGCATCAATATGCATTTTCTGATGTACAAACATTTTTATTATTTCCACCAGTGCACATAGGGGTATTTAGCGTCAAATCTTGGCCAAAATATTTACATTATTTTTTCCCAATACAAGTAATTTCTTTGATAATTTTTAGTGTTTATTTGTATATTATGGAGTTAGAAGACTTAAATATTGAAAGTTTCTTGAGTAAAAGGAGCATTATAATAAAAATGTGGTTTCAAAGTATTTATAATAAAAAAATTTTTGTGTAATTATTTTATTATATTAAAGCTATACAGGGTGATTGCTAAGTCGAGGCAAAAAAATAAACCTGGTATACCTGGGGCTAAAATTTGGCGATCCCCAACTTATCTTAGTTCTGAAGTTGATAGTGTCCGAGATACAAGGTGTTAAAATTATCTTTTTTTTATCCTTCGTACATTTCTACAGTGTGTCCAAAAAGTATGGAATATATGGGACACTTTTTTATTATTAGTTTCTCAGAAAATTTTATTCTTGATAAAAGTTGGTGCTTGCCCTAAAACAATAAATGAGCATTTCAAATTTTACGTACTACTTCTAGTGCGGGAGCAAATGTCATTTTTCCGAAATCGCGTCAAGAGTAAAGTACCTTAATTTATAAAGATATAGCAAAATCTTATAAGGAAAAGTCGAGGGGTTAACCGCTGACCAGAATTTGTACACTAAAATACCATATTTGACAAATAATACCAAAAATACCAAAACAAAATACCAAAAATACCAGAAAATATCAATATTATATAAAAAAATACCAAATATCGTAAAAATTGCCAAATAATACCAAATATTACCAAATAATACCGAATAATACCTAATATTACCAAATAATACCAAATATTACCTAATAATACCTAAATAATTTAATTACGCGGGCGTGCCTCAGGGCGCAATTCTTTCACCAACTCTGTTCCGTATTAATGACCTGCTGACCGAAACGAAAAATCATGTTTACAGTTTTGCAGATGACAGTACCCTTGTCTCCCAATTTAGATAAGAAAAACCTTTACCAGCGACTGAGACTTAGCACCACAAACAGGAGCAGATTACAGCAATTAATCATGACCTGGAGAAAGTTCAAATTTGGGGCGACAGAAATTTGATCCAGTTCAATGCAGCAAAGACCCAAGCAGACCATTCCTTCATCCTCGTCAATCGGACTGCTGGGTGTCTCGGTCAACAGCAATATGTCCTGGCATGGCCATGTTGTTAACATCGCAAAATCAGCCTCCCAGAAGCTTGGTGCGCTATTTTGCAACAAAAACTGTATACACCGCAACAGTGGCTCTTGCTCAACATACAACAAGCATAACTTCTGATCCATCAAACTTCTGGTCTTTTATTCAAAGCAAGATAGCTCAATCCCGCATTCCAGCCACTGTGAAAGACACTAATCACTTTTACCACTGACCCCAATGTATCGTTTCGGCTTTTTCCAACTATTTTCAAGTGCGTACAAAGATTCCCACCAGCCTGCAAATATTGATCCGTTAATGCAGTATTCCGATAGCATCGACGGTCTGCCAATAACTACTGATGATATAGTTGTAGCAAGCAAATAACTTTAAAACAAGATCACCCCTGGCCCCGACGGCATCCCACTTCATTGTTAGAGACAGTTCCATCGTTTTGTGCGAGCCCCTGTGTCATATCTTCAATCTGATCCTGGAACTGGGCATGCTTCCCATAGTCTGTCCCATGCATAAGAAGGGCGATCCAATAGTTATTGAGAATTATCGTTCTATCGCCATGTAACTTCTCCAAAATATTCGACATTATCCTGCACAAATGTAACCAACATCTTTGTTATCAAACTGCTTTATTACTCCTTCGTTAGACCAAAGCTGGATTATGGGTCACTTGTATGGTGTCCGTGGTATGATGGCTACATTGATTCGTTGGAGGCTGTGCAGAGGCGATTTCTCACGTATCTTATGTTGAGAGAGGACGGTATTTACGCAGACCGAGGGTTTGATCATAACCTTTTGTTGTCTAGATTCAGGAAACTGTCGCTGTCTGCGCGCAGATACTCACAATCGCTGACATTCCTTTATAAGCTTCTCCATGATGTGATCGATTGTTCCTTTCTTTTGGAAAGTATACCATTTTCACAGCGTTTAGCAGCTAGACAACAAACCGCGTTCAGTCTGAGATTGGCGAGATCTAATATTCTATACCAGTGCCCCATTCCCAACATGTGCAAAAATGTCAATCTTGTATCAAACGCCTCTCATATACATAGATACCAGTAGCTTGTCTAACGTACTGAAAGATCTGCCTGAGGCGTCTGGTTTCTCCTCGGGTTTCCCACCTTAACTGTATCTCCGCATTCTCCATCTTCATTTTTCATCTGTATTTCCCTTGTTTTCATTTCTATCTTCATTGTCACTTCTTATTTTGGCTTTTTTTTTGTTTCCCTCACTTACTTTGCGTTATTCGTAAAGTTCTTGATCAGTTTCGTTCCTCTCAAAGTTCCTCTACATTCCTTATATTTAGTCTTAGTTTAATTTGCTAGTTTATTTTAATTATAACTATTATTTATTTTATGTTTTATTATTTTTCTTTGTATAACAATATTTTTGTGAATTACTTGCTCTTAATTTGTATGTGAATTTCCTGTAAATGGGCGTGTGCCTGTTGGAAATAAAGAGCTTATTATTATTATAAGTATGTTGGGGTTTGGAACCTTCGGCAACATGCACTAAAACAGAGTCTTATCCACAATACCGAAACAGAATTTTTGCACTCGACGCGCGATTCGCTAACCATGTTAGCATCATCAGGAGATGATTAAGACTGCCTTAATCATCTCCTTATGATACTAAAACGCGCGTCGAGTGCAAAAACTCTGTTTCGGTATTGTGGATAAAACTCTGTTTTAGTAATTATTATTATTACCATTGGATTTTTTTCCGAATATATCTTCTTGTATATATTACTTTTTAAAAATTATTGTAGATTAAGCATTGGACAGTGGGCAATTATCGATTATCAGGGTCAAGCAAAAATTATGGCAGATTCCGATAATTATCGGGCATTTGGCAACAGTGTTTAGAACATCGAACAGGTAGTTGCGACGTTGCGACATGTGCCTTGTGAATTATGCATAGTTATTGCGCATGCTCATATTAGATAATTGTACAAGAAATACCATAAAATACCATTCAAAATACCAATAATACCAGACAAAATACCAAATATTACCAGATAATACCAAATATTACCATATAATAACAAATATTACCAGATAATACCAAATATTACTAGATAATACCAAATATTACCAAAAAATACCGAAATAATTCCAAAAATACCAGGCCAGTGTACACTAAAATACCATCAGCGGTTGACCCCTCGGGAAAAGTACTTCTAAATTACAAAAGTAATCTAAGTATGAAATTTGAGTTAAGTACAGGGTGTTCACCCATAACTTTGTTAATTTTTAAGCTACAAAAAAAAATAAAAAACAAAATTGTAGGGTTTTTATGTAGTTTTTGCACACGTAAACAAAAAAAATTGTATAGTATACAGGGTAGATCAAAAAGAGCCATTTTTTAAAATCTAGCCCCCATTTTTTATTCGATTTTTCGATTCTAACTAAAATTCTAAGGATTTTTAATATAACACACTATATGCCTATTCCTAATACTTTAGGAGTTATTGACAGTTGAAGTCGCTATTTTTTAATTATAATAATAATTCTTTACTCATTTTTAAAACAGAAGATACAAAATCACTACTCGAAGCAATGAGGTCGAATTGAGAAAACTCAATATTTGCACCTCAATGGCTTTAAAAGCTAAACAAAAAGTTATATTCTTAGGTGGCTGTTGCCATAAAAAAAATAAAAGAACAAACAAAATAACGAGTTCAACTGTCAATAACTCTTAAAGTATTAGGAATAGGCATATAGTGTGTTACATTAAAAATCCTTAGAATTTTACGTAAAATCGAAAAATCGAATAAAAAATGGGGGCTAAGTTTAAAAAAAAAAATTTCTTTTTGATCTACCCTGTATACTGTACAATTTTTTGTTTTTTCCTCTACGTGTGCAAAAACTACATTAAAAACCCTATAATTTTGCTTTTTATTTTTTTTGTAGCTTAAAAATTAACAAAGTGTAAGGGGGGGGGGGGGGGGGGGCATTATGGGTTAGTTTGGGTTAGTACATAATTTTTTATTTTTTCTTTTTTTTTCGATATTTTCTTAAACGTGACGCCACTGGAGAATGTTTTGTTGTTTTGTTATTAGTATACTTGCTAAGTAACTTCAAAATTTATTTCAGATAGAATCTAGTTACATAGTTGCATAATGTTGCAGTTTTTCCAGAGATAATAGCCAGTTTATGTATCAGTGTGCTGCAAACACATTTAAACACTTTTGGTTAAAAAAAAATCCAATCAAAATCATGAATAGACCCAACTCTATTAATTTCATGTAAAACAACTAATAATTTATTTATCTTTTGCACCCGATGAGTAAAATATGTCCAAGTATCCTAAAAATCCATATAATATATTAGGTCTTGAAGAGTAGGCCATGCATTTGGAATAAAAACAAATAAATAGCAATAATTTTACTTCACACTGACATATGAAATTAATTATTATTGAGTCAGTCATTCCAATTGTATTTTGTAATTATTGTGAACAATTATTTTGGACCAAAAGTGTTTAAATGTGTTTGCAACACACTTATACCTAAACTGGCTTTATCTCTGGAAAAACTGAAACATTATGCAACTATGTAACTAATTTCTACCCTAACTAAATTTTGTAGTTACTTGGCAAGTATACTAATAACAAAATAAGAAAACATTCTCCAGTGACTTAACATTTAAGAAAAAATCGAGAAAAAAAGAAAAATTAAAAGTTGATGTACTTAACTCAAATTTAGATTTAGATAATTTTTTTAATTTGGAAGTACTTTTCCTTATAGGATTTTGCTGTATCATTATAAATTAAAGTACTTTACTCTTGACGCGATTTCGGAAAAATGACATTTGCTCCCGCAGTACGTGAAATTTGAAATACTCATTTATTGTTTTAGGGCAAGCACCAACTTTTATCAAGAATAATATTTTCTGAGAAACCAATAATAAACAAGTTTCCCATATGTTGCATACTTTTTTGGACACACTGTATATAGAGATAACTTATTTAAATTTTGCACACAATGTATTGGAACCAATGCAATATCTACAAAATGGGTATCATAGTTTTTTGAAACATCTACAAAGTATTCTTTTTTCGGGGTCATGTCCCCCTTAACTCACTCAAACCTTTTAATAGGAGCCATGACCTCGAAAAAATAACACTTTGTGGATCTTTTTAGAAACTATTATAGCCATTTTGTAGACATTGGACCTAGTACACTGTGTGCAAAATTTGGATCTCTAAAAATATACGTGAAATATAAAAAAAAACTAAATAAGCACCCTGTATCTCGACCGCTATCAACTTTAGCACTAAGATGAGTTGGGGATCGTCATCTTTCAGCTGGAGGGCACGGAGTTTTTTACCAATTATCCTGTATAATATTATGTAGACTACTAGAATAAAAAATGTGTCCTTAATGTTTTAATTATATTAATCTGAAGTAATAATTGACTCATTGTTCATCTTCTCATGAGAAATCTCAACACACTCCTTGAAATAGTTATAAAGCTCCAAACTCTTTTACTTTTTTACGGAATCTGTAAAAAAATAAGCCACTTATTAAAAATCCGGCAGTCGTTAAGTTACAAAACGGTCAAAATAAAAAATGATTATACAGTGTGGTCACTTTAAGTGTCTAACAAATGGGATTTTTTTTTATTAGTTGCTCAAGTAAAATACAAGTATTGCCAAAAGTTGTGCATGTTCAATAATCATACTATGTGCACTTAGAATGGTTGCAAGTCAAAAAGGATACAGGGTAGATCAAAAAATATAAAAAATGCACAAAAGAAATGTACAGAGTATTCCAACGAGGACTGAGCAGTGGCTTATTTTTGACCTTCCCTGTATTTTTAAAACAAACCATAATAGCCATTCGATGTATTTGTTTCTGTAGAATTCAAAAATTGATCCAAAAAAACCTTCGAACCAAAAACAAAAGACTTAAGCCATTGAGGAACTGTTTTTTAAATGGACCATCCTGTATATTACTATATTTTTAGACTCTCTATGGAAATCTAAACACATTTCGTGTATAATATCCTATACCTATCTTTAGCCGTTTACGAAATATTGACAGTTGAAAGTCGGGCATTTTGACACTTTGACGAGCTCTAAAATCTAAGCCGCATGAGATCAAAGAAAACGGTTCGCACATTCCTATCTTAGATTTTCATAAGCTATAGAATGATAGTAACTTTGAATATAACCGAAAGTTTAAAAGTTTCGGTTAATTTTATCCGCGGGTTAAATTCGAAGTTACTGTTATGCGATAGCTTATGAAAACCTAAGATAGGAATGTGCAAACCATTTTCTTTGATCTCGTGCAGTTCTGATTTTAGAACCTGTCAAAGAGCCCTACTTTCAACTGTCAATATTTCGTAAATAGCCAAGACAGGTATAGGATATTATAGACGAAATGTCCTTACATTTCTCTAGAGTCCAAAAATTTAGTAATATACAGGGTGTTCTATTTAAGAAACAGTTCATCCATGACGTAAGTCTTTTGTTTTTGGTTCCGATGTTTTTTTAGTTCAATTTATGAATTTAGCAGAAAAAAATACATCGAATGGATATTTTGGTTTGTTTCAAAAATACAGGGAAGGTAAAAAATAAGCCCCTGTTCAGTCCTCGTTGAAACACCCTGTATCCTTATTTAAAAAAAATAAGCAAAATATTATTACGAAAAGTTGTTTGGAATTAAAAGTTAAATCCCATTTGTTACACACTTAAACATGGCTTTCTAAAAAATAATTTTTTTATTAACTTATATAAAATTTTTCAAAAAATAAGCATTTAAAATAAAAAAAATTACTTTATATAAAAGTTTTTTGATATGTCTATTTTCATAACCATTGTTTTATCTCGTTATAAATAATATTTTCGAAATTTTAAAGTTATGTGAAATATCGTTGCAACAAACATGAAGTTTGTGATAACCTAAAAAAATTAAAATCCAAGTTAATTTTACATATCCGCTTGAATTTGAACCAAATTAAGTAAAATTTATTTAATTTTATTTAATTTATAAATGTATTTAGGTTGGATATTAAAAAAAAATAGGAATAATAATAATTAAAAAAATAACAATAATTTTTGGAAGGCCGTGTTTCAGTATTTAGGCATACCTTTTAATTCTAAACAACTTTTCTTTATAACATTTTGCTGTTTTTTTTAAATAAGTGTACTTTACTCTTGTGCGATTTTTGTATGTTTTTTCTACCCTGTATGCTGTTTGACTAGCAACTATTCTAAGTGCACTTAATATGATTATTGAACATGCTCCAACTTCTGACAATGCTTGTATTTTGGTTGTGCAACTAATTAATAAAAATCCCATTTGTTACACACTTAAGTAACCACACGGTATACAAATTGGCACGTACTTGCGCGCCTTTTTTCTTTTGTAATAGTTTGCTTAGATATCTGACAATAATTTGAAGTAATAATATTGGCTTGACAAGCACTGACAATGCTACTTAACCATTACCTTTCTTAAATAAACAATGCCAAAATGTGGTATTTTTGCATAATTACATAAAACACAATAAAAAATAAAAATACTAACTTCCAAGAGATAATTAGCAGGGTCGTGACAAGTAACGCAATAATCCTATCCATCAAAGTTGGCTGCGGTGTGACGTCATAATAGGTTATCTGCGTAGCAATAATGTTTAATTCATGAAAGTGAAGAATTTGAAATTTCGACTTTTGGTCGAGATTTGACGCCAAATACCCCTATGTGCAATGGCATCGATACGGGTTGGCATTCCCATTTATTTCTGAGCAAATTTGATCTCTTGATATTCTTTCGCACGACGCATGGTTTTCGCATAAAAAATAAAAATCGTTTTACTTCAGGGTCAAATCCTAAAAATCTGATGCGGTAACTGTTGTGTGGAAACCTTTTTTTTTTCTTTTTTCAAGCTATTTTTGAAATAAGTAACTGATTTTACTGTAGGAAAAAATAAAAGAAAACTCTCAAGTGCCAATAATGATTACCACATTAGAATTTCAGCGAGGATTTCAGCTTCCACAAACACGATTTTTATTTTAAGCGAAAACTAAGTGTCGGATGAAAGAGAATCAAGAGATCAAATTTACACAGAAATGAATGATAATTTTAAAAATAATTTTTACTTTAAAAAAGAGCAGTGGCGTACCATTTTGTTTCTTCAAAAAGTTCAATGCAAAACCCGTATGGACGCCACTGTTAGAAATAATCAGGTTGTTTGTACATCAGAAGATGCATCTTGATGCATAGAAGATGTGTACCAAATTCCATAAAGATATTTGCAACGGTATCACAGTTATCTTATAAAATGGATTTTTCTTTGAAAATTTTACCACCTTGTATCTCGAAAGTTAAGACGTTTAGGACATAGGCACAGATTGTAATCTGTGACATAGGCTCATATAAAGTTTTTTTCTTGAAATGGATCCGAGAATCACCCCCTTAAATATTAGCATGTCATTAAGAAACACCCTGTATATAGCTAAGTTGGGGTTTGGAACCCTCGGCAAAATGCACTACAACAGTTTTATCCACAATAACGAAATAAAACTCTGATGTAGTATACCGGGTGTCAACGAAATCGTTTAACAATGCACCATTCAAATGTTTTTTTAAAGAGAAATTTGAAATTTTGGTTTAAGATATAGTTCATGAAAACTCCGATTTTCCACTAAAAAACAAATGAATAACACTTCCGGTTTGATCGGAAGTGAGTATGACGCAAGAATTTCAAATTCAACCCTGCATATATTTTTAAATATTTGAATAGAGCTTGAAAATCCCTTTTCAGCGATTTATCACAAGTTGTTATTTTTTTTCAAAATGGCGACGTAGAGGGCATTTATTTCAAATTCAATATGGCGGCATTTTGACATCTGCAATGGATTTTTTGTCAAACTGTCCGTTGATATAGGATACAAGATAGGTTTTCTTGCAGATTTTTCTCACTGTTGGAAATTCTAAATAATTGTTATAAAATTGAAGCATTTTTAGTTTTTCCTTAAAATGTCAAAATTTATGTAAATTTTTCTCGAAATTTTGAATAGAACCCTGTATATATTTTAACACATTTGGATAGAGCTCGAAATTCCATTTTGAACGATGTATCACAAATGGCCATTCTTTTTAAAGATGGCGTTGTAGAGGGCATAATTCAATATGGCATGGCGGCTTAAAAATATGTATAGGGTTCTATTCAAAATTTCGAGTAAAAGTTACATACATTTTGACATTTTAAGGAAAAACTAAAATTGCTTCAATTTTATAACAATTATTTAGATCAACGAATCAACTTTCTTCTTAAATGGGTTTGTGAATAAAGATAATTGCAGATATTGGGACAATGAAAATCCACATGTGTTTAGGGAAGGTCATTTTCCTCAGAAGATCAATGTGTGGGCCGTTATTCTTGGAGATGAGATAATTGGGCCAATTTTCATAGAAGAAAACTTGAGGGGTGAAATATACCTTTATAGACATCAGAAAGTTTGTACCTTCTGTACTTCCGTTCTTTTTCACCTGCCGACCCATCCATAGACGCGTTTCGCCGTGTTACGGCTCGTCAGTATGGCTATAGGGTCAGCAGATGAAAGAACGGTATTTGAGACTTAAAACAAGCCCAGTTTGATTACCTGTATATATTGGAAAACATCATAGATCCCCTTATTACTCAATCTTTGGAAAATCAAGTTAATCAAGACGAACAAATGGAAATTGATCAAAAAAAATTGTATTTCCAGCAGGATGGAGCTCTGCCTCATTATACGTTTCCAGTTAGGTCGTGGTTGAATTAAAGATTTTCCGGAAAGTGGATAGGTAGGAGAGGTTCTCTGCAATGGCCGGCGAGGTCCCCAGACCTCACACCACTTGACTTTTGATGTGTAAACATCTTACGCGGCGGTATGAGGGTGAATCTCGGCAAACGGGGCGGAAATGTGGGGACGGAATGTGTAAATAGATGTGACATTAAAACCCGTGCGCATTGTGGAGCAAGCTAAGCTAGGACGGCCGCGATTGCAACGACTCAAACGACGCTTCTAAAAAGCTAGCCGCTCGCTAGGGCGGTATTATTTTCGTTATATTATGTTCGCAGTGTTTTTGGATCTATAGCACAGCTTATTTTTAATCGACACTTGAGCTTCAAAATCCACGACAAGTTTGTCCGAAGCCACGGCTATCGTCCACAAAAAGTCCGGAAATTTCGGATTTTTATACAACTCTGCCATTTAAAATCGGTTTTAAACGGATTTTAGACGATAAAAAAGCATATTTTAAATTAAACGAATTGTCAAAAGTATTATTCAGATGCCCAGACGTTTAAAACAATATTGAGTCATGACCCTCTTCTAAAATTTGCAAAATTTGGTTATTGACTTTCCCAAATCAAAGGATGCCTGCCCAAGATGACTAGTTCGTAGTGAATAATCTGTGTCCATAGGTTGATGTTGTTCCTGGTGGCATTAGATTTTCGTGTCGAATTTGAACAGTGAATTAATTCACTCCGATTGAAGCTGCCAGTAAGTATTATTAAAGAATCTTAACTAATATTATAAATGCGAATGGGTTTGTTTGTTTCTTTCTTACGCTTTCACGCATAAACTACTCAACTGATTATCATGAAATTTTGTACAGATATTTTTAAGAGTATAGTAAAGGACACAGGATACTTTTAGCTTTTACCTGCGGTTTCGCTCGCGCTCATTTTTACGGTTAGTTTTAATCCTATTTTCCATGCGTACACTATTTACCATGAAATTTGGTGCAGTTATTTTCAAGAGTATAGTAAAGGACATAGGACACTTTTAACTTTTATCTGCGGCTTCGCTCGCGTTGATTATTACGGTTAGTTTTGATGTGTAATATCTTACGCGGCGGTATGAGGGTAAATATCGGCAAATGGGACGAAAATGTTCATGCGGATGGGGAGGGAAATGTGTAAATGGCTGTGACATCATAACCATGCGCAGTGATTTTATGAGGGCTGCTCATATTTCTGCATGTCGATATAGGATATGTTTACACATCAGTGTCTCGCTCGCTAGCAGACTTGCTATTTTTTTTTCTTTGTTGATATTTAAAAACGCTAGTTTATAATATTCCGCCCGAGAATATTCTCGAATAGAGAAATAGAATTACTCAAGGATGTAGGCAAATTAACCGGCAAACTTTTCGAAATGTTCGCGATAACTTCGAAAATAGGCTCTATTACGGTCTAGTCAATAACGGAGCACATTTTGAAAACTTAATAATAGTATATTATGATATAAGTGTATAAGAGGGCCTTTAAAGTACGCGCGACATATTTCAAAACACGACGCGCAGCGGAGTGTTTTGTAAGTCGCAAGGGCTTTAAAGGCCTTTTATACACGTATATCATACGCTATTTTTTATTACGAATGCATCATAAGCTCAAAAATGTTTTAAATATAAAATTTAAGGGATATATTGACGAATATATTAATCTGTCACATTTGACATGATCAAATATTTCTATAGTAACCTTTAAAAAAGTAGGCGCATCATAAAAATCATTTTAAGCACGCTGCAGCGTGCGATAATCGTTGATTATGATGCATGCGTAATAAAAAATAAATTTTGAACATGAATTCGTATTTTTCAATTTATTTAAGTAACGTTAAAATGTGTTGATATTTTGAAACCCGATAGATTTGGCAACAGGATATGTAACAGAAGAAGTGTTTAATGCTTTAAGGGGAATCCAAAATTCCAAAAATATACAAAAAAATAGGTGCTTTCCTAAGATAATTAAAAATATTATTAAAATATGTCCCCTTTAAAACAAAATCTGACGTGTTCAACTTTTCGTATGAAAATAATTGATTCTTCCTGAAACTGGGGTGGCTACTTTTGAAATGAAAGCACTGTATATTACTTTGGGTAAGATGCAGTAAATTTCTTCCACGCTCCATACAAAAGCTTTAATTAATTTTATGAAAGCAGATGGAGCATTTTTTTGACAACAATATTTTTGGTAACTTTCGAGATTCGAGGAATTTTTAGGTTAACTTCGGAGTTAAATATTTTAAGAACCAACACAGATATTGATACCCGGTTTGAGGAAATTAAAAAGGAATTTAATTCTAAACACGTCTCTTGAGTTAAATATTTTTTATTTGAAACATCTTACTGTGTATAGGGTGTATTATTAATCAGAATTTCTATGTACCTGCGGAGTTTACGCAAACAAAAGTTATATGTTTTTAAATGATATCTGTTTAGTCTCTTTGTTTTTAAAAGAAAAAACTAATTTCTCAATTTTTATATCTCTCTCTTTTATTAAATGTGTTTTTGCTCTCGAAAATCCTGTATATTTCAAGTTTTTTGTGTTACTTACCGCATTTTTAAGAACATATTTCTGTACACTTATAGTCTACATTTTTCGCAATGAGTACATTTTAATTTTTTTTCCTTGCATGATGCCAAGTGGTATCCATAATTGGTAGGCATGTGTATTCACGAGTTGCTAGCTCATTTTAATTTAAAATAATATTAAATGTAATATACAAATAAAGAAAACGTGTTTCTTATAAGCAAGCAGAAATAACAATAATTTTTAATCACCCTTGACAGTCTTTATATTTCGTCCTGTATACTTAGTTGTGCTAGACGATGGTTTTTAATTTTTTGTCAATATTCACATAAATGTATTTTTTTCTAATTAATTATTAAAAGTTTAAAAGCCATATTATCGTCATTTGCCGACTGGCTAACAGAATCATACAAAATACTAATACTTAATGAAAAGATTCGTTTTTAACTAAATGGATCGGTTATACCTTGCTTCAGTTTGCACACTTCTCGCTTTACACTTTTATTGTTCTTGTTTGTTGTTGTTAGGAAAACATATATACACACAAACATATAAGACAAAAACAGTTTTTGTCTTTTATGTAAAGATTTGAAATTAAATTATGTGAACCATTCTCTTAAAATGTGACGTACAATTTGTTAAATTTACATGTGACCGTTGTTGATTTGTGTTGTTCGTTTGTCTTCATGGATATGTTCTTTTCCATTGACAAGTAACACTGATGATGGCTTAGGCCCAGAGCGCTCTGTTACGCCATTTATAGAAGTCATTTTGGATTTAAAATTTTTGCATGTAATACAAAGATTGTTTCATTACTATGTTTCGTACTTGCATACAGTCTTTACTCTTCACGTAAAAAATAAATTAATTTTGCATTGCGCACTGATATTTTACCTACCTATTACTAACCCAAATTAACCTAAAAATTCGCTTGGTCTGCTTGAATTGTGTAGCAGTTTAGTTAAAAAATCTAAAAGATAATACTTATGAAGTTCTACATAAAATCAGTTTTAATTCTACGCTGGCGGACAAATCGGTAAGAATTTTTAGTTCATTAAATCCAAATTAACGTTTTTTATTATTAATCGGGAAATTACTAATAATAAAAATTTAAAATATTTGTTGTATAAAGATTTTTAAAATTTCACTAGTTCGGGATAGTTAAAGTAAGTAATCTAAATGTAAATCCCATTTTATTGTTTATTAACAGGCTTGTATATTATCAATGATAATAAAGAAAATAACATATCGTTTGAATGAAATAAAAAACCTATTACTTATTCGTTAAGAAATCCATTTGTTTTTAAACGATGGAATGCACATCTTGGCGCAGTAAAACACCAAATAGGCTATAAATGCAGCATGATAATTGCCTATATGCGCTCAAAGTTCGGAACAATTAGTATTTTGTGTAATACTCAGTTTGAAGGGCAAGTAATAACAGTTTTACACAGCATTAATTAGAATCAAATCAACGTGAGCTGCAGTATAAGTTTTTTTTATATAATTTTAGGTATTTTAAATAATGATTCCTCTCTATAATTCTTCAAAACTTTTATATAAAATCTTGTTATTTTTACTAACATTTACTATGAAAGAAACAATAATTGACAAATGACTTTGCGAGAATTTCAAAGTTTGCAGACATTTTAATAGAATCAGCGCCGTACGAATGGTAAATCTCGCTAGAAGTAAAACTTTATTTCATTTCGCTACATCATTTTGTATTGCAAATAAATAAATAAATAAAGTCTTTATTAGTTCTAACCATCGCCCAATGGGCATAAAACGTGTCAAATAAGAACAAATATATAAATATTTAGATGAATCACAAGATACAGTTTTCCAATTACATAACATACACTATCACCTACTTATGAACTCACAAATAGACATATACACCAGAATATCACAGTTGTTTTATTTTATCCCTAAAATATTAATTCAAATCATAATATGTTTTTTTTTTCAAGAAAGTTTATAAGTTTCTTTTTTAAAATCATTAGGTTTAAGTTTCTATAATTCATGGGAAGTTTATTTCAAATTTCCTTAATAGCAATTCTGACACTTCTCTGTATATATGTATACTTTGTTTTTGCAATTTTGTAGTCCCCTTTTTTCCTGGTATTATAATGATGTTCATTAATTGAGTCAGCAAAGAGATCAGAATGTTTTTTTTACAAAGATGACTGCCTCCAGTATGTAGAGTGACGCAAAGGTCAGTAAGCATTACTGTACAAAGTATGGTCTACAGCTTTCCTTCTGGTTTATCATGAAGATTTTTCTTAAGCATTTTTTTGTAGTATAAATACTATATTGGCAGCTACAGAGTTTCCCCAAAATATAATCCCATATCTTGTCCTTGAGCATACATATGCCTGATAGGCGATCAATGCAGTGTTTTCTCCCAGACTTTCCGACAAAATCTTTAATGCATACACATATTTAGCCAAGTTTTGTGATAAGATATTTATATGTTCTTTCCAATCAAGCCTGCGATCCACAGTTACACCCAAAAATGATACACATTCCTCATTACTAATTAAGCTACCCTTGTAAGTCAGTGATATGTCTCTTTTATAATCCCTATTCATACTTACGAGCTGTGTTTTTTCTACATTTAATATAAGATTATTATTAGCGAACCAGTTGTCCAAGACAGACATGATCTGAACAACCCGATCACTACATGCCTTAACCGAATTTTCTTCAATCAAAATTGTCGTATCATCCGCATAAGATATCATACTGTGCTGTCTCACGATACTGTCAAGATCCCCAGTGTAAATAACATACAAAAGCGGACCCAGTATTGACCCTTCAAGTCTAATTTAATTAACATACCCTGGCCATCTATCTCCACCACTCGTTGTTTTCGATTATCCGTATATGATCTTATTAGACTCAATTGGACACCCCTTATGCCTCAAATTTCCAGCTTTTTAAGTAATACTTCATGATCTACAGATCATTTACCCATATTAGCTGCTTCCAGAATTCCCTCTAAAGCTTGATATATAGCCCTGATTGTTCCTTTGCCCTGTCTGAAGCCGTTTTGTTTATTTGATAAGAGTAAATTGTCTTCAACAAACTTATACAGTCTATTATACATATATTATCTTTTCTATTATTTTGTTGATATTAGATAGTAACGATATTGGTCTATAGTTTTTAATGTTGGCATTGTCCCCCTTTTTGTAAATAGCTTTCACATTACTTATTTTTAACTGTTCTGGATATGACCCTGTGCCCTGTGCAAAAATCAAGGTTAATGATATGGGCCAATGGCTTTGCTATTGAATCTGCAGTATCCTTCAGCAGACACATTGGTATTTCGTCATCCCCCACTGATTTCTTATTCTTTAGCGATTTTATACAACCCATCATTTCCTTTCTATCCGTCAGCCCAAAAACAAAACAGTTTTCATTTCGTTTCATATTCTTATAATTGATGTTAGATTATTGATTTAGATTTGGGCAAGCACTGAGAAAGTAATCATTCACCTGATTAAGCAGTTCATGAGATGATACAGAGGGCATCGAGTCCCTTAAGTTCTCCAGAATATTATCATCAGTTTTAGTCTTTTTATTGATAACTTTTTTAATGAATCCCCATGTTGGCTTTCCTTTATTTTCTGCAGTATTAATGGTATTTATATACGTCATTCTTTTAGCTTTTTTGCATAGTGATGTTAATGCTTTAGCATAGGTTTTGTATTCGGTTTTTGTCATTTCGCCCTTTCACATTTTTCTCCTCAGATACCTCTTCTCTTGACAAGAGGTTTTTAAGCCCCTTGTTATCCAAGTCTTTGCCCTTATGTTGTTTTTATTTTTATAATTTTTTTTGGGAAAGACCTGGTTTAATTTAGATGTCATTTGATGCAAAAAGAGCCCGTATGCTTCATCAACCTCTACCATTCCCAGTAGCCCATCCCAATCATCGATCAACAGTTCATTACGAAAATGTTGCCTTCTAGCCTTAGAAAAAATTCGTTTAAAAATACTTTTTGGTGGCTCTTCCGCTTTTTTAATGTTAAATACTAATGATTGAGCATAGTGATCAGAAAGCCCAAGATCCAAGACCCACACTCATTAAAATGGTCAAAGTTGATAAAAATATTATCGATTAAGGTGCTAGTGGGTTTTGTGACCCTAGTTGCTGTATATATCTGCTGTGCTAGACCATTATATCCAGAAAAGTGTCAGAATCCCTATTTTTTACAAACAAATTACAGTTGAAGTCCCCTACCCATATAATTTTATACATTTTAAATCTATAATTTATGACATTTAAAATTTCTTCCAAGATTTCTAGAAAAAGATCAAAATTACCCAAATTTGTATGATACACACTCAAAATAATCAACCTTTGCTCTATTTCTATTTCAGTAACTTCTATGCACGAACACTTCAAGTGTTCCTCTATGCTCATCGTCTCAATCTCTGGAATGCTTACTGCATTGATTCCATCAGCCACTAGTATACAGGTTTCCTTGAAAAGCAGGATGCCATGTATCCTTCTATTTTCAAATATTTTCCTTCTTTTTGTTTTAGCCATGTTTCGGTAAAGCATATTATTTGCGGTTTCGTTGGCATCATATTAATGCTCAATTCAATATCTTCAATTTTATTTCGATACACTGAATATTCTGGTGCATCAACATACACTCCATCCCATCCTTTCCGGAAGTAGGTTCGTCCATCAATATATTCTCAGTCTCTTGTTCTCTCATCACAGATCCGTCATTTGTTTTGGTAGTAATCAGTTTTTGCCACCTTTATAATCCTTGGAATGTTGTTGAAATATTTAATTCTCAGATCCTCCTCACCATTCAACTTTCTCCGTTCCATCTCTGCTCGTAGCTGTTTATATTCTTCGATCTGTTGTTTAGTTTTGTCAAAACTCAATGCAAAGTTACTATATAGTCGTAGTTTCGTGAGTTCTTTTGCTTTGAAGAACAATGTTCTCACTTGCTATTCTGTTTCCAAAACTACTGTCAATGGCCTCGGTCTTTCAGAATTTTGCTTTCCTATTCATTTTACTTTAATATTCTTTGTCTCCATGTCTGGACACACTGCATTTATCATGTCCGTGATTTTGTTTAGATCACCGTGTTCTGTTTCGTCCAATTCTATGCAACCAAAGACCATTAGATTAGTTTTTCTTGCATCTCTTTCGCCAATCTCTCTTTTTGTCCACTGCTGAAGGGGTTTCTTTATCTGATTCGATCTTTTTCAATTGTGTTTTAAGTTTGTCAATTTCATCTCTTAGTTCCTGGTTTATCTGGATTTGTTTGTTATACATCTCCAATACTTTATTATATTTTTCATCCATTTTATTTAATTTCGCCATCAAATCTTGTAACGAACCGTCTTTTTTTGGGATTGTGTTTTTCTTGGAGTTACCTCCCCTTCCTTTTTGCCACAGTTTCCACACAGCCATCGCATTCCTTTGGGGTTTTGAAGTTCTTTTTGATAAACATTTAAATTCGTCGATGTTATTCCTACACATTTTGCATGATACCATGCCGAACATAGATTGCATTGTATTGCATATGTATTATTCGTACTTTTATTGCACTTTGAAGAGATATTTGACATTAGTGTATGTCTGGTTGTCTAAATTTTCTCAGCCCACTTCTCCGCTTTAGTTAGCCCTGGTAGTTGATTTCCAGCGTAGAAATAAGAAGAGTTTGACAATTTGCCAAAAGAGTGTAAATAGAATTGGAATTTTTGCGCCAAAAATACAGGAGCGTGTTTTTGTGAGGTTAGGTAAGGCTTTTTGTTTTTTTTTTTTAATTATTTTACCTTCTAAAATCTTCATATATCCCTTTTCCTTCAATTGTGTCTTCTTCTTGGCCCCTTCTCTCTTTTGGTACCATTTTCATTAATTTTCGATACTATTTTTTCCAATATCCAGTGATATTTCACAACCGAATTTTTTAAAACACTATCGTGACAGCTGTCAATACATCGTATTCGAGAAGTAAGATATATTTGTTTCTATATATGCTCTCAAATATTTCGGGGTCATATTTTGCAATTTATTTCATAGTGTTAAGAAAAATATCGCAACCCTTACTATGAGCATCATTTATGAGTCCCTTATTGCAAAATTGTTTTCCACAAAAAAAAGCACACCACAATTCAGAATCAATAATTTAATTTGATTTCTCAAGTGCTTTCTAACGTATGCATTAATTTTCGTGTTCAGAAATTTTTTGATTAAATCTTTTCCATGCAGAAAACCCGGGAAAAGTGTGGAGAGCGATTATGAAAATTGCCAAACAACAAACAGGCGAAGCAAAAAATGATCCCTTGCTTCTATTGTAGATAAGCCTATTTCGTTTCACCGCTTCACCATTTAGCATGGTTTTTTGGAATCATTTTACAGGAAGCAATCCAGACACGAGTATATGGGCTTTTCTATGTGGCGTGGAATGTTAAAATTGTACAAAATTAAATCGTTAGATTTGA
>MU187637.1:16105-26895 GCA_016904865.1 Pissodes strobi | reverse complement strand
GGGTTGAGATCTGGGCTGCAGGGTGGCCACTCCAACCTCCGAATTCCAACTTCATCCAAAAACTGATTTACCACATGCGCAACATGCGGTCTGGCATTGTCATGCATGAGTATAAACTCTTCCCCAATGAAAGGGCCAAATGGAATGACAGCTTCGTGTAGAATATCTTCAATATATCTGTGGGCATTTAGAGTTCCATTTTCCACATATATAAGGTTTGTACGTCCTTCTATACAAATTCCCGCCCAAATCATCACAGATGGGCCGTGGAACGAGAGTCGCTCCGATATTGTACAGTCGGCAAACCGTTTATTACGTCTGCGGTAAACCCGCTCACGCCCATCTGGCGATCGAAGACAAACTCTTGATTCATCCGTGAACAATACGTTTCGCCAATCTTCTTCTCTCCAATCAACATGCTGCCTTACAAACCTTAGCCGATTCTGACGATGGTGAGGGAGCAATTGAGGCGCTACAGCAGGTCTGCGGAAATTAAGCCCTGCTTTGTTTAACCGTCTCCTTATGGTTACTTCACTCACGTTTTTTCCTCGTTCATGTTGTAGGTCATGTTTTAGCGAACTGGCAGTAGCTCTTCGATCCCTTAATGAACGTAGCAATATGAAACGGTTGTTAGCTAAGGTGGTTGATTTTTTCCTTCCGGACCCTGGCCTTCTGGTAAAGTTTCCCGTCTCGAGATATCTATTCCAAGTATCTTGTACGGTTGATCCAATACCTCCTACAACAAGGCCAGACGGCTTACGCGTGACGTCATCAAAAGTGGTCCTAACTTACTTACAGGCGTATATTGAAATGTGCAATTTCTTTTAAAATTCCACAGTTAAGTACACATTTTAGAAGCAAAAAAACTCGAAAAACTATAACAAAAACTTGTTTTTTTGCAAATTTACCTTTTTCATATGTAGTTTGAAACATAATTGGCCTAATATAAGACCTCCTAAAAGCTGATATTACTTTAAGCACGACTATTATGACTGATAATGTGTATTATTCATTTTCTTTAAATCAATAATTAAATTGCAGTTCAAGTACTTACCTTTTTCTGCATACATAAATATTTATCATTTAGTCAGAATTTAATGAGTTATCTAATGACGGTGGTTCATATTCAGGAAGTTCAAAAAATTTATATACATAATATCTCCATAATGCTTAGAAAAAGATAATAAAGATTGAATTCTTAGCCTTTTTTCTGACTCATATAGCTGGCGAACAGATATGATAATGGCCACCAGCTAATTGCCTATCTTTTCCAAACCGCCCTTCCAATGGGTCCGTTTGAAATTTGCCCAGTAAGATATATGTCATATTAAGTTCAGTTAAACAGTATTCAGTCACTTCCAGTAGCCCATGAATGGTATGGCTTAATGCAGTGTGGGTTTGTCGAGTCAGTCTATTTGGAAAATTAGGTGAATGCCAAGAATCTAGCCAATTTTGCATTTTTAGCAGAAAATTAAATTTTGGATCATCATTGGAGGCCGATAGTATTTCTCTGGTGAAGGGTTCTTCAAATTTATCTAGTAAATGTTTTCGCTTAAGAGGGGTTTTAACATTAACTATTCTCCACCAGGTCCATATAATATTAATAAACTCTGCTGTGTCTTGTGAATGTGACAAATGATTAACAAAACCTTTCAGAGCCTCTATAATAAAAGGATTAAATATTTTGAGAGCTAATTTAACATTTTGCCTTTCTAAAGATGATGGAAAAAGAGCCTTTAAACTAAGGGAATACCCATGTTTTAATATTTTGCCTCGTTCTAGTTCATGAAGTTTTGTTGACTACTGAAAACGAAGCACATTTTTTTTGGCCTGTCTCAAAATCGGGATAGAAAAATGCCTGCTCAGGTTTAGAATTTAGCCAGTTGTTAAAAATACATTTTAGTAGATGAACAGTGTCAAAAAGGTAAAATAATGGTCTTTCTCGGGCAATAGGATGGGGGAAAACAATACTGAGTTCATTCCGTGGTGAAAAATTACTCATTGCCTTGCTATTTATTGCATTATTGTCACTAACTGTACAAAATACTAGGTAACCAATTTCTTCCAAATTTTCTATTATGGTCTTGATAAAAGTATATAAAATTTCTGAGTCAAGTTTAGCTACAGGACATAATATATGAATTACTTCTTTAAGGCTTGAGCAAGGACTTGTGATCATAAATCCAACTGCAGATGATGCTAAGGTATTGCTGTTATTTACTGATGTTCCTACAGTGTTTCCTGCCTTATAATCCAAATAGGGATCAATATGAATTTCATCAAAAAGTAGTATAACATTTTTATCTTTATCACTCAAAGATTGAAAAATGTTACGAGCATAGGTTAAAAAAAATGTCTTTCATCAATATGGGGATCGGTCAAAAATCTATTACAAATAGATTTTACTGTGTTAGGATGAGGTAAAATAATAGGAGCATGATTACGTAAATATTTATAGGAATGAGGGCTTATAGTAAACAAAATTGAACATAAAATAGTGCTCGGTGAATACCGATATCTCTCTTTTGAGGTAGTCAACAAAGTTAGCTGTTCTGAAATAAATTTTAGATGTTGTGTAAATTCATCGGAGCCTTTTAGGTTTAAAAGAATATCCGTTACAAATTTTAAATTTTTTTTTGTTTTCTCGCCTTGGTCAGAATCAGGTTGATGTGAATTCATCTCGCTCTCGTTATTGCAAGTTTCACTAGTAATGGGGAGGTCATTGTTAAGAGGAATTGATATCATATTATCAATTACATCGATTAAACATTCTAATTCATCCAAACTGCCGGTTATAAATGGGGATTTTAAATTTATTATTGAAACAGAAATAGACTGGCCATATAAAAATGTTTCTAATTTTAAATTATTATTTATTATAATCGCCCAGGTTATTATAGGACCAGGAGTATACTCAAGCTTAAATAAAGTTATTTTATCTAAAGCTCTTACTGGAAACCACCCTTCCTTAACAATAAAACTTGAAAATAGTTTTAAAAACTCCTCAAAATTTTTAAAGCATGTAGCCTCTCTATGGATATTAAACTCCTCTTTACTTTGTTGTATTGCTTGCAACAATTGTAATTCCTCAAGTTCCTTATTTTTTTCGTCTTTGCTTTTACGAAGAAACACATTTTTTGAAAAGTAATTGGGGCAGTTTGGAAAAATAGATGGTATGGCATTTTCCTTCAATCGAGGGTATTTTAAATGTACTGTAATGATTTTACCTGACTTTGGATCCTGTTGTGAATTAATCCAAATTATATTACCTGCAGAAAAATGTAACTCGCACACTTTGGTGTTTTTATTGAGCACTAAATTGTCCCGCGGAATAGCTTGAAGCCATTTCTTTTGCAACACATCACTTTTTGGAAAGCTAAAAACATGAACTTTAGGTCCGTTGGAGTAGTTTCCACCACAGCCTGAGGCACAACATCTACACGGCATTGTTCACATAAATTTAAACACAATAAAGTACCGGTATTACAAATAAATTAACAAAAAAATCAATAGATATCGAAGAGAAATTACGAAAGTAAGAAACCGGTCGATTTTAGAGGACGCCAACTGACAGTAGGCAGCGTTGCCAGATTTTTAAGAACCGTCTCGTCATCCTGGAACAAATTAAATCGTTTGTGTTGGTCCTTGCGCAATGGTAGAATATAAATATTGTTACGAATTTGTAGAATTGCCTCGTTCTGACCATCACGATTTGGTTCGTCTGGGTTGATAGAGTTAGTTTCATACATTATTTGGGATGTAAACTATTTAACGTGTTGGACTTTAATTTTTACAGCATTTGTTGAATGACATTTGAAAATATGTTTTAAAATGGAACTAAATATTTATACAAAATAATTAGCTTATTGGTTAGCAACGTTTATTTTCTTAAAGGTTTTGATTCCATTATTGCTTCACTTTTCGGTTTTTATATATTTACTTTTCGGATTTTAAATATTTATTTATATTTAATATAACTATACTATAATATACCAAAGCAAACTTTTACATTAAGTATCTAATATATTGTTAATTGTAATCTTGGAATCCAAGACGAATATTTAACGTTTCTTTGAAAAATAATTTGTGGCAAATAGCAAGTAGCTCAAATTGTGATAAAGCGCCCAATCTGGCAGCACCAGATACATGACGTCGAGATGGGAATTGACATTCCAGTCGCCCAGCGTGGCAATCAACGTTAAATACGGAAGTAGGCGCGATAAAATAAACAATACTTTTACTGGGCACCTCTTGGCTCCTCTTAATGCTTTTCTTATGGCAAAAAAGTATGGACCACTTTTCATGACGTCACTGCTAATTTCAATATCAGCTAGTTGGCCTAGTTGAAGGAGGTATTGGTTGATCGCGGAATTCGTAAAGTACGGGCAACATAACTTTTATTACGACCATCTTCTAATAAAGCGACGATTTTACCCACGTCTGCGGTGGTTAACACCATTTTAATTACATAATATTGACAACGTCACTGTCAAAATAATCTAATAAAGTAACGACTAGTTAACTTGATTTTTTATGCTGATTATTTTTTTATTGACATTGAAAAATGCAGCGTTTCATTTAAAAATGTGTAGCTCATAAAAGAAACAAGATAGCCTGATGATTTAAGAAAAAAAATGCTCAGAACACATCCAGCTTTATCTTAAATCATACTGGAACATGGTTGTTTGACGTGTTTTTTCCACAGGCTGTTTTAAACTTACGACTAAAAACACTATTTTGACTTACCCTGGTATATAAATACTCAGGCAACAAAAATTTCGTCAGGACAAAGTGCAGCGAAATCTTAATAGATTGATCTATCGGTCAGCAAAAAAATCATTGCAATAAAATCGAAAATAAAAAAGTTATGCCATATAAAAGTTGTTACAAAAATTTAGGTGCCGGTTGTTTTTTTTGTCGGCGAGTTTATATGTTATAGCTGATTTTGTAAAATATTTGCAGAAAATAAAGATGAATTGGTAAATCAGACTTCAAACATCAATGCCATGACGCTTGAAAAATAAACTTTAATCTCCGGGTAGCAGCAGGTATCTAAATAAGTGAACAATTATGTTGAAAATATCACACAATTTCCTAAGTCTAAAACCTTTAATATTTCGAAATCTATTAAATTTTGATACATGACATATTACATTAAAAATATGCAGAATTTAATAAAAAAGCGTGTGCACTATGTGCGCATATCAGAAGTGAAACTTCTTAAACTTAAACGCCCTAGCCTCGAATTTGGTTAAAAAGTAGTTTTTTTAAATATACCACTCAATTAACAAAAAGGAAAGACCTAAATGAAAAAAAAAACTATAGAAATAGAGCAAACCCCATATTTGTATCTTGTAAACTAACAAATATATCACAATAACAATATTCTCATATTTTTCTTAAATCATTAAATTAAATTTAAAAATAAAGTTGACATCTGCCTTGCTTTTTTGAAACACCCTGTATACATTAAAAGAAAAGCATGTGTAAAAGCAGATGCAATTAAAATTAAACAACCTTTAATCGAAATATTTTTTCCGATTCCAATAGCGATATTTCCATTTAAAGAGTTGTCTGGATCACGCTGTAGAAAAATATTTAAACAATGTTCGGTCTTTTACAGATAATGCCAGAGCACTTGCCACTGCCTCAGCTGCTGACACTCCCTAGTAATGCGACGAGTATTCGTTCCGAAATTAGCGATTCGTTTAGCTGTGACGGCAGAGATTACGGTTACTACGCTGATGTAGAAAATGAGTGTCAACTGTTCCATGTCTGTCTACCGATGAAATATCAGGACGGTCGAAGTCAAATGTTTAGGTGGAGTTTCATTTGTCCCGAAGAAACTGTTTTTAATCAGGTTTGTCACACTTTTTGGACTTATTAGAATCGTGTTTTAATTTTCATGTCGAATGTTTACACTTCAGTAGTGGTTACGGATAAGATATCCCAGCTGTAAGGTACACGTGATATAATAAGATAGGTAAACTCAATTTATTCAGAGGTGAGTAAGGTAATTAAAATTAACTGAAATTGAATTTTCTGTACTGACGCTTCGCCACCCATGTCACCGAACATTAACAAGAGACTAGAAGGTCTACTCTCAGTCGGCCCTTTTGATGTAGCGCTTACAAAGGTGAGACGCCAGACTTTAGATAAGACGGAGCGAAACGTGTCACGAGGCCTGAGCGGTTAACCAGCACTTCATCAGGTTCCGCGACGGAGCAAGGAGGGAAATGCTGGGGGCGGGGCTTAGAGTGCACCTTCTAGTCTACTGTTAATGTTCGGTGCCAATGTTAACATGATCAGGGGATGATTCAAATCATCATCTTTTGTTATGACAGTGACACACGCACTAAAGGGAGATCCTATGGCGCTCGACGAGCGGTGTGTGTGCGAAAATGTTAATTGACACGGTTCTTGAATAGCTGTAGGTTGTAAGAGATTATGTCCTGGGAGTGAGTTCTTCAGCAATGCAGTGCGCCAGATAAAGGAGTCCTTGTAGAGCGACATTCTAGGTGTTTCCAGTTGTACAACGAACGGGCGCGCTTTTGCGTATGTAGCGACTGTCTGACAGGCGTTGCTGTGAGCGAGATGATGCAGGTCAAATCCTGGGAACATCTGCCGTGAAAATATCTGTAAAACAGAGATATCTCGGTCACTTGTCTGCGGTATTCCAGACTATCCAGATCCCGGGTCATCTCCGGGTCGCTGACGAGACGCACAGCTTCTGAATGGAACCCAGCAGCTTTAGATAAGATGAGTTTGCAATATTCTAAGCACGGTCTCGTTTGCCCTTTGTAGTGCAAGACAAACTGCTGCGGAGTATACAGTTTTTTTTTGTTGCGAAATAGCGCACCAAGCTTCTGCGAGACTGATTTGCGATGTTAGCAACGTGATCATGCCAGGACATATTTTTGTTGACCGAGACACCCAGTAGGCCGATTCAGAAGAATGAAGCAATGGTTGATCCTGCCATAATGATATCAGGGCCGCCGGCGCCGTATTGACTTTCTTGATATACGTGGCTGTTTGAGTTTTTGCTACATTAAACTCGGCCAAATTTCTGTCGCCCCAGGTCGGAACCTTCTCCAGATCTTGGTTAATTGTTGTAATCTGCTCCTGTCTACGGTGATAAGCTTCAGTCGCTGGTAAAGGTCTTTCTGATCTAAATTAGGAGACAAGGGTACTGTCATCTGCAAAGCTCTAAACAGGATTATTGGTGGCGGGATGATAATGGTTAGCGAAACGTGTGTCAGTGTAAAAATTCTGTTTCGGTATTGTCTGTTTTAGTTTATCTTGCCGAAGGTGCCAAACCACAACTTAGGTGACTAAATATCTCCTGATACATAGGCTCCTTCCCCCTAGTAACTTTTTATTTTCTATTTATATGGTCTAAACAATAACCAAAAAAGTTTTTGAAATAATAAGTTTTCCAATTAAACATTTTTACAATTATTGATTTTGTTGTAATAAAAAAATTAAGAAAATGAAATTTTGCAAGAATAAAATTTGCTCAAATTCAATTTTTCTAACTATAACTGGAAGTTGGGATTTTATTCAAAACAGTTTATTACAAATTCAACATTTAAAAATAAGACATCTACATATTTATATATTAGCCAAACTTCTCATCTCCATTTGGCCATCGTCAAGAGTTGTATTGAATCGACCCACCAATTTTTCAGTTGCGTATATCATTCGAAAAACCAGGATATTTCGGTTAAGCCTTTCTTCAGAATGTAACGTTTTAAGTTCCTGATGTCTTTTGGAAATTTATTAAGTTGCCGGCTAGTATAGATTGATCGCGAATTCTACTTACTTGATAGTAGATGTGTATTATCGGGCACCAGAAATTCCTCAATTCTCAAAGTAACTGTCAAGTATTACCAATAAAAGCTTAAAAACTAACAAAAATTACTTGATAGACGTTGAGAACTGCAGAATCTCGTTCTTGCCGGAAATAAAAGATGTTCTTAAAAACAAATTTATAATAATTTTATTTAAATAAATACAATTAAAATGAACAATCAAAATCACAACTTTGTGGAACTAAGTAATTCTAGAGTTGAGCTATTAAATTGATGTTAGATTTTAGGGAAAATAAAAACAATTAAAATAGGTATCAATAGTTGAAATTAGTTAAAACCCAAAGATTCTCGTCTTTACAGCTATATTCAGGTTTGCAAATAGAATACTTAGCTAGATTAGACGTTCAACCCTGGTTGCACACACTTCTCTTCGCCTCGTTCCTTTTTCTCCAATTGCCTGTTATTTGTTAGGCCTTTATGGGTAAGGATAACACCAGAGGACAAAAAAAACGTCTTGTAGAGCTGATACGTCTAATGCTGCAATGGTACACTCGGTTGGTGCTTGACTATCAATCCAAGCTCTTCGGCCAATTTCCGTGAAAATATGCAAACAGAAAAACTTGTTTTAGACCAGAATGTTGATTGATATCAAAAGAAGAAATGAAAAATAATGAACAGTAATTTAAACAATCTCAGCAAAATATATCAAACTCTTTCACATTAAATCTATGATCAATAATTACAAGATTCGTAAATGAAGGATTAAACTATGATCAAATATACAAGATTCTTCAATGAATCTGATACTCAAGTCTACTTCAAAAAAAATAATGATTAAATTTGACTTAAGCACACTTTTAAATAAGTGCAAAATAAATGGAAAGTCCTCAAAAAGTTTATTTAAGAGAAAAGTTCTAAAAATAAGCAAAATACCAGTCAAAAATTTGATAGAAAATTATGATTACTTCAAAATTTTAAATTAAAAATTATGCAAATTCTTCCCAAGCCAAATTTATGCATGAAGAAAACTATAGGTGCTAAGATCATAATACAAAGCTGATCGACATTTTACCAAATGTCAATTGTTCTCAGATCTCTCATCAAGGTGAGCATTACGAGCCACAAGCAAAATAAACAAAGCAAATTTAGTTATACGTTTAGCAAGGAGCTAGGCTTACAAATAGAAAAAATATAAATTCATCGTCGACTGTCGGTAGAGAAAAGAAATAAAAACCCAAGGTGGGTTCTCAATGAAAATGAAATTAATTTTAATATCGGTCCAACTCACATCGAAAGGAATAGGAGGGGGACTATCAATCAAAATTACGATATTACTATCGCCCTCTATCCAAAGGCTAGTATAATGAAAATATTTTTATAGAAAACGATGTAGAAATAATACGCCTACAATTCTAATGACAGCTTCCCCTATGTATAAAAGATCTAACTTCTAGCAAAATCTCAGCTAATTACCGAAACCAAATCGCATGTAGATATTTGCATAAAAATCACTTTGCAATACAGAAATCTTAAAATATGAAATACCATGTGACGAGTATCTCGTTACAAGAACAAAATGTTCTACATCATTTGGTACCATTTTTTGGTCACGATGATGGATATGAATGTTTTCCACTAATTGTTTGTGAATGGTAAATGGTTCAGATGCAGCGATAGTACAGTAGTGTTTAGTAATTGAAAAAATTAGAAAAGTCCATTTTCTCTCTAAGGTGCTGGTACAATATTAAAAGTAGGAACGAAAAACTCTCAAAATCTACAGCATCTATATATTGAAATTACTCTGGTAAGATATGTTTCACCCAGTTAGGGCATCATCAGACCTTAAAAAACGTTTAATTCAAACAAAATCACCAGAAAAATAAAGGTTCTTCTTACCAAATATAGGACGATATACATACATACACGCAAACGAACTCTAACTGTATACAAACATAACATTCCAAATAGGTACAAAGAATAAAAATTATAAATTATAATGTAATACACATGGTGATATCTGCATTAACCCCGAGTGACCTGACGAAAATAACAAAAAGAGCAAAATTCAGTTTACTACCTATTAAACTGCAATATTCTGATGGTGTGGAGTTCTATTATGGGGTATTAGATGGCGCTGTGTCTGTAACGATGGTACCCATTACGGGCAATGGAGAAGTACAGTTAATGTTGTTAAAAATTAAATTATTTTGACCCATAATTTTGTCATTAACACATACAAAATCGGGACTTTTTAGGGCCTTATTAATCTCCATTGTCTCCAAAAGATCTAGCTTTCTACCTTTATCACATTTATGGAGAATTCTAACATTTTCTTCTGGCGGGAAAGTGTGTTTATTTTCTAATAGGTGATTGGCAAATGCTGATTTACTCACCACAATGTTTTTTAAGGTCTGATGATGCCCTAACTGGGTGAAACATATGTTACCAGAGTAATTTCAATATATAGATGCTGTAGATTTTGAGAGTTTTTCGTTCCTGCTTTAAATTTAGTAATTGAGTCGAGTGGTGATACTGCACACATAAAGCAAGTTATTTAGTAGCATATGTCAAAAGAATCCATTTAATCATAATTAATCACAATTATTTACATAATGTCATCAGTTGTAAGCTCGTCAGTGAGGGTTTTTGAATTTTAAAGATGAATAATTGGAAAAGGCATATTATGATTCTGATCAATCTTGCAGTTTCACATCATTAACAGAATATGTTTGGAGATCGCGACGTATATAGGTAAAAAATTGGATCGGCAGAAAAAATAAGCTTGGGGGATCTAAATGCCTTTTAAAAGAACTATTTTAAATTTTTCTGAAAAATCAACAAATGTATCCATTCGCATAATTAAAAGTTACATAGAATTTTCGGCGATATTTGAAAAAAGCTGTGAACGCATTTCGCTAATCATACTTATAGAACTAAACTAAGTTGTAGTGCATTTTATCGAAGGTTCCAGATCCCAAC
>MU187637.1:0-10520 GCA_016904865.1 Pissodes strobi | reverse complement strand
ATAAATTATTAATTGATTAAGCCTAGGGTCGAGGACCTAACTATTCGACTTCTCCACTAAAAGTTGGCTATTGACTTTCTAAGAAGTGATCGTTTAATATGCCAACTTCAAACTTGTCACCGCCAAATGATAATCAGATACATTTTGTGTGTATAATATTTCCCCTGTTTATGCAGCAATAATCAATTCCAATAGGGACAAAAAACAGTATATATTTCTAGTATGGTCGTGGACCTATTTAATTAAAATTGCTATCATGGACTGACTCCTTATTTTCTGCAAAATAGCTGTATATTTTACAGGGTGTTAGTTGTTTTGACTTAAATATCACCCGCAGACTATTATCTGCAACATAGCTGCATACTTTACAGGATGTTATGGCAAAACATATTTGGCATTAACGCCGTGGGCCATACTTTCTGAGGGATAGCCGTGGGCTATTCACTAAATTCTATCATCACTTAAACGATTAAAAGGCTGCGAGCCAACAGTATATATTTTAATATGGTCGTGGACCTATTTAATTAAGACTCCAATCATGGACTCCTTATTTTTTGCAAAATAGCCGCATACTTTACAGGGTGTAAATTGTTTTGACTAAATTATCTCCTGAAGACTCTTGTTTGTAAAACAGCTGTATACTTTACAGGGTGTTAGTTATTTGACTAAATATTATTGTGTGCAAATTTAATTAATTGCAAAGGTTCCTACAACACCAATTGGGCTAACAACACCAACCATTTGTCAGGCTTGGCCGATGCACTTTACTGTTTTGCAATGTGTATAATGCTCCTAAATGATTTAGGAATTATTATAAATACAGAAAAAGTCAGTTAATACCATCATAAAAATAACTTACCTAGGATTTACTTATGACTTAATTCAGAGGACCGTTTCCTCGACCGTTTCTTTACCTCTTAAGAAAATGAATTCAATAAAAGAGGTAATTAAAAAATATATTAACAAGTCAGTTACTACGATTCGAGATTTTGCAAAAATTATTGGTGTTTTGGTAGGAGCGACTCCTGCCGTTCCTCAGAGTCGTCATAGTATCAAAAGACAAGGTCACGCAAAATTTAAGGCCTTAAAAGGAAAGTCGTACATGACAGAATATTAATTTTAAAAGATACAAAGCAAATTATTAGCTAGTGGATAGACAATCAAGAATATACTGTAAATATGAAGCCTAGTACGTTTTCATTGGAATTTTGTTTTTTTTATGCGTCTGCGTCTCCTACAGGCTGGGGTTAGTTTGGGTTAGTTTATTAGTTGGGAAACCGTTGACTTTTAAATCGAGTAAAAATTAGTTACTCTCTATAGAGACTCTCATCTGTTAGACAGGAAATTTTTCTTGGTGGCAAGGAAACTGAGAAGCATTTCTTCAAAGAAGCATTTCCGGTCACGCCATCCCAATAATGTTTGCATCCATCTCAGAAGGAACTTGAAAACAGTACAATGTTGTGATTTTAAAATTGGTTTTTGCTTGTTCTGTGTTGATAAAACACCGGCTTTTAGTATTTTTACTTTATATATTTATAATATTGCAACGATATATAAAATATATCTAACAACAACACTGTCAACGTTATCCTACTGTCTAAACTGTTGCTAACTTAATAGTAATAACATAGGCGTACCTATAAATATTTTTATTAAATCAAATTGTTAATTAATATTTAACATACAACGCTTGTTTTAATAAGTAGGTATTATAATTTCTGTAACAGCAAAATTTCGATGTCTTTACTTATAATTTAAACATTTATCTGGACTTTTTAGTTCGCGAAATAAACAAAGGAGCTTCTTACGTCTTGATAAGTACCTATAGATCAGCTCTTAACTTTATGTTTCACCGCCTAATAGGGAGTAAAATATAATAAAAAGATTTTTGAAGGGAGGCTACAAGTTAAAGCCCCCTAAACCTAAATACGATTTTACATGGAACGTTGAACCTGTATTACTCTATGTATCAACACTTTACCCTTTACAATCTCTATCACTTGATAAACTAAAAAGAAAACGGTAACACTAAACACTTATGGCACTAAGTTCAGCACATCGGATCCAAATATTAAGCAAAATTACGATCGACAATAATAGAGACTCTACAGTCAAAATTGAAGATTTCGGACAAAATTTAAACCTCAGCTCCCTATAAAAGCCAGCCCATTTTTCAAAAATCAGAATTACCTATTATATGTCGCAAATTCTATAAAACAGTGCATTAAAGTCACCGTGCACATTCGTTCCAATTATACATCCCTATTCTTAACTCTCAAAAAAAAAAAAAAAAAAAAAACCACATCACCACGCAATAACTCAAACCTTGAGTAGGTGGATCAACTTAATTTTAATAAACGGAATGAACGTTAACGTCTTTACCGAATATAGTGTAAGACACGCCAGCACGTGAGCAGCCTTTAAGTTTGACATAAACATAAATGTCATTAAGAATATAGCAGGGTGGGGTCCTAAAATTCTGACACTTTCTTCAGATTCTATACTCGACCTCTAGGTACGCCCAGTGACATATCTGCCAATACAATTCTAAATTTGGGTATATCTTAGCCCTAATAGGTAGCCTTTTAAGTATTCCGTTGCCTAAGGTTCAATTTATTACATTTGTTTTGCTCTGATTGTATATCAATAATATATTATATTATAAAATATGTTTATTTATCTAGAATAGGCACCCTTAATTTTTAAGTGGTTAAGGAATTTATGGGATAGAATTTTCATTGATTTTTTTTTGTCATACTTAAAATAGAGTTGAATTGAACGACTTTGCTGCCTTAATTGTGTTTTTGTGGTATTCTCAGGATTGAAGGTAGAATAATGCAAAATTGCACCATCTAGCTTTAAACAGCTACAATGTAATCATATCGGAGGACAAGCGATGGAAAATTGAAAGATTAATCGAATACCTACTTACCTGTATGAAGATTAATCGTAATTTTCCGAGCTTGTCTTCCGATATGATTACAACCCTCCCAACCACATGCCCCTTAGGCGGACAATTTTGCCCTAAAACAGAATGAGTAAGCATCGCAGTGCGATAGCAGACTCGGGTTGAGGATAAAAAACTTTATGCTTTAAAAACGTATCGATGGGTATGGTGATTCAGAAACTACAATGTAATCATATCGGAAGACAAGCTCGAAAAATTACGATTAATCTTCATACAGGTAAGTAGATATTCGATTAATCTTTCAATTTTAAATCATCTAAAACAAATGAGACAAGTTGACGCATAATTTAGATGCGAATTCAAATAAAATTGTTGGTTTGAGGAATAAATGTCTATGCCGACTGTATTTATTATTCTTTAAAAGACCCAGTAGTATGACAAAAAACAAAAGAAAAAATTAACAAAAATTTAAAAAGCTTAACACAAACCAGTTTTAATCACACAGATGTTAATCTTAAATGGTACTGCATCCAAATACTATGGACAAGGCAGGTTCGGCCCTACCAAACAAGCGCGAAGCAAAATGTTTATGGATGAATGAAGACATTTTAAAACTTATGGATGAAAGAAGACAAAACAAGAACAACATTAATGAATATGCTAAACTAAACTCCCAAATTAAAATTAAAATCAAACATGCAAAAGAAGAGCGGTTAAAGGGAAACTGTGAGGAGATAGAGGAGTATGAAAAGTGGTATGATAGTTTCAACATGCATAAGAAAATCAAAAAATATGACAGGTCTAAAAAAGCATAAATTATCCACCGTACTGAAAAATAGATTAGGGAATCTCTTAACAGATGTCAACGAACAACTTACAGAATGGACCAATTACATCAAAACCCTTTTTTACGACACTAGACCTGAATTGAGTCTTGATTTTGCAGAAAACACGGGACCAGAAATCCTTAAAGAAGAAGTCATTTATGCCATTCAACAGACCAAAAGTGGAAAAGCGAGTGGTCCCTATGAAATTCCCATCGAACTGATAAAGTTAATTAATAGTGACTCCATCGACATCATTGTTGATCTCTTTAACACTGTATATACGACAGGCATCATTCCTAAAGAGTGGCTCCAATCTACATTTATAATGCTGCCCAAAAAACCAAACGCCAAATCTTGTTCTGAGTACCGAACGATATCACTGATGAGCCATACACTTAAAGTTCTATTACGTATCATTCACAATAGAATTTATGCAAAATTAGATATAGAAAAAAGTGACAACCAGCTAGGGTTCAGAAAGGGTATGGGTACAAGGGAAGCACTGTTTGGATTATATGTTCTTATGCGGAGATATCTGGACGTAAATCAAGATATATACATTTGTTTTATAGACTTTGAGAAAGCGTTTGACAGAGTTCAACACGAAAAACTGATAGAAATATTACAAAGAAAAAATATTGATACTCGGGACATAAGACTAATAGCAAACCTGTACTGGGGACAAACAGCGAGAGTAAGCTTAGATGACTGTTTATCTGAAAATATAGAAATACAGCGTGGTGTTCGACAGGGGTGTATTTTGTCATTACGATCTGGGAATAAAAAAATTTACATTGTGCATTACAAAAGTTACTTTTATAATACCTAACTATGCCTCACAGCACAACTACTATTTCACCATCAGAACTTTTATTTAAAAGAAAAATTCGAACTAGGTTAGATTTGCTGTTACCTGATGCAGATAATCAGAATATAGGTGCAAATGATTCTAGAAAATTCGTGTTTAAGAGAGGGAGATAGGGTGGAATGGTGGAATGTAGAAACTATTTTGGTAAAATTAAGTGGATTTTCCAAATTATTACAAAGAAATTAGGTATAGATTGCATTATATTAATAAAATTAATGATGGTCGAATATGGAAAAGGCATATAAACCAAATAAAAAAAATTCGAAATGATATTCCAGTTAATAATGAAAGTGAAGAAAATTTAGATTATTACATTCCAGATCAAAGTTTAGTCCTACCTGATTTATCTGATGCTCAAGAAACTTTGGATGAACCAAGAATCTCACAGTCGGCAACATGTAACAATACAGGTGGTTCTGTGACATATAGGCCAAAGAGAAATGTAAAAAAAAACCTAACAAATATTCTGATTTTATATAATTTACATTAATTAGGAAAGAGAGGTGTTAGGTATTTTTACTAATCGTGTTTTCCCGTACCTAAGATATGTATATAAAAATAGTATCAATTATATGCTGTAAAACAAATTATTATTATTGATTGAATGTCATATGGAAAAATAAATGTAAAGGACGTCTGGGAGAATCAGAAAGAGTATAAATCATTGTCTATCTTTACAATACAGTATCGTACAAATACAACAAAATTGAAACATTAACGTAACTTATTAAAATAATTGCTGAAAGTACCTTCCCTCAGATTCAATGCATTTGACAAAATTGCTTGCAGGTCTGTTAACTTGCCCTTTTCTCTTAAACTGAATATTTTTAAATAATAGTTGGACAAAAATTAACCGAAAAACATCGATACCGACAGTGGCAGTAATGTCTTAAATTAATTTGATTCCATAGCTAACTTTTCGAAGATTCCTTTAGAAATATTGCCTTATAAATACTCTTATATACACAATTAGAATTAAGATACTAGTTTTAATAGTTATTTATGTACCAAGGGTATTAAGTAGATGTTTAGGCCCTGAGGGCGACAATGTTACAAACCCGAGGCCTCTGGCCAATTACAATAAAGCACAAGCGTCTGGCGATCGGGCGTAATTTTCGATGACACATGCGCAATGGCGAAACAAGAAAAATAAGTATTATTATGTCTTGGGCTCAATCAACAAGAATTAACCAAAACTAATCTAAAATTAAGAAAAAAGGTGAATTAATAAAAAACAAACATAGCCTCAAAAAAAGGTAAACAAAACTTCGGACCCGGGAGTCGAACCCAAAGCCCAGGAATGACAGTTAGGTCACCGTCTATAGGTATTCTAATAAGTCCGCTCACTCGAGCGTGCCACGGAAAATTTCCCTCCTACCTGCGCCAATCCCTCACCCATCGGCATTGACATTGACGTGTGTCAATGTCACGGCTTAGCCGTGACTCAGTTTTCGCAAGTACTTCCGCGATCGGACGGTGTGAATTTATTTTTACGGAATAGTTTTCGCACGATTTACGTTATACGCTATTTAAAAAATATATATGGTTAAGATGGCTAAGGGTAGTTTTTCTTATTGTACTGTTGATGACACGTGATCTCTCCTTCTTTCTCTCTTATGGAATTGGTAAAGAATTATTCAATTTTTATGAGACGAAGTGAATGAAGCTAACCGAAAGTTGATTGGATGACTAACCCAAACCAACAAAATCTATTAAAATTGATTATAACGTATCGGAACCGGTTCAAATGACTAAAATAAGTAAGGCTAAATGAAACTAACCGAAAGTTCATTGGATGACTAACCCAAACTAACAAAATATATTAAAATTTGTTATAGCGTATCGGAACCGGATCAAATGACTAAAATAAGTTAAGACTATGTGAAATTAACCGAAAGTTAGCCGACTAACCAAAACAAACCAAATGTATTAAAATTCATTATAACGTATCAGAACCGGTTCAATGTCTAAATAAGTTGAGACTAAGTGAAACCAACCGAAAGTTGATTCGACGACTAAACCAGACTAACCGAATCTAATAAAATTGATTGCAACCCAGCGGAACCGGTTGAATTCACTAAAATAAGTCGAGACAAAGTGAAACTAACTGAAAGTTGATTCGGGGACTAACCCAAATTAACCAAATCTATTAAAACTGATTATAACGTATCGGAACCGGTTCAAATGTCTAAAATAAATTGAGACTAAGTGAAATAATTAACCGAAAGTTGATTCGAGGACTACCAAATATATTAAAATTGATTATAACCTATCCAAACCATTTGATATGACTAAAACGAGTTGAGACAAAGTGAAACTAACTGAATGCTGATTCAGCAACTAACCCAAACTAACCAAATCTATTAAAATTAGTTATAGCATATCGGATCCTAATCAAATGACTAAAATAAGTCGAGACAAAGTGAACCTAACCGAAAATTGATTCGACGACTTACCCAATCTAACCAAATCTATTAAAATTGATTGTAACCTACCGGAACCGGTTGAAATGACTAAAATAAGCTGAGACAAAGTGAAACTATCTGAAAGTTGATTAGACGACTAACCAAAACTAGCCAAATGTATTAAAATTGATTATAACATATCGGAATCGGTTCAAATAACTAAAATGAGTTGAGACAAAGTGAAACTAACTGAAAGTTGATTAACCAAATCTATTAAAATTGATTATATCATATCGGATCCTGATCAAATGACTATAATAAGTCGAGACAAAGTGAACCTAACCGAAAGTTGATTCGACGACTAACCCAATCTAACCAAATCTATTAAAAGTGATTGTAACCTACCGGAACCTGTTGAAATGACTAAAATAAGTTGAGACAAAGTGAAACTATTTGAAAGTTGATTAGGCGACTAACCAAAACTAACCAAATGTATTAAAATTGATTATAACGTATCGGAACCGATTCAAATCACTCAAGTAAGTTGAGACTAAGTGAAACTAACCGGAAGTTGATTCGATGACTAACCCAAACTAACCAAATTTATTGTTATAGGTTATACCTAGCGGAACCGGTTGAATTTACTAAAATAAGTCGAGACAAAGTGAAACTAACCGAAAGTTGATTCAGCGACTAACTCATACTACCCAAATTTATTAAAATTGGTTATAGCATATCAAAAGACTAAAATAAGCTGACTAAGTGAAACTAACGCTAAGTTGATTAGACGATTAACCAAAACTAAACAAATATATAAAAATTGATTATAAAAACGTATCGAAACCGGCTCATATAAATAAAATGAGTTGAAACTTGAGAAGTATCACGTATCCTGTGCTACTCGCTACGCGCGCGTCAGTATCCCATATTAAGCAAACATAATCGAAACTAACTTTAATGAATCAAACAAGCGCATTGAGACGGGGGCGCTACACGCACCCTGCCTAACACTAAACTAAAATTAATCCCAACTAACAAATATAACCAAAACAATAAAAATAAAATATGTCACCGACGGGAATCGAACCCGGGCCGTAGTATCACAAGCACAAAAGCTGATCCCGAAACGCAACTGGGCATGATTGCAAATAGTTATACCGCAGACGCTAGACGCTTGTATAGAAACGCATGGAATATAAGAAAATAAAATACCTATAGTCAGCAAGAGAAATAATCATGCTCTTCAACCTTTTAGATAGAGCAATGAATAATATCAATTCTTATCAGCTTTATATCACTATCGCTTTGCCTCGCTTTAATAAGTTATATAAAATAATAATTTCAGGAATAATATATTATATAGATATATATTTTAAATTCAGCACAACACAACTATTGACTAACATAAAATTGTCAAACCTAGAAATGTACCATTTTAATTTAAAACCATATAGAGTTAAAGAATAAATCTGGCAACACAGCCTTGTCTACAAACCTCTCATGCGCCGTCTGCGTTATTTCAATAAAAACAAAACAATACATTGAAAGTCGGCAGAGAAAAGTAGTAGCAATTACAGCAGATTTGTACACAAGTTTTTAATGATTTTTATTAAAAAAAGTCACGAGTAGCACTTCGTTAGCGAGTCTCAACTTATTTTACTTTTTTGAGCTGGTTCCGGTAGATTATAATCAATTTTAATGGATTTGGTTAGTTTTGGTTCGTCGTCTAATCAAATTTCAGTTAGTTTCACTTAGTCTCAACTTATTTTAGTCATTTGAGTCGGTTCCGATACTTTATAATCAACTTGAATAGATTTGGTTAGTTTGGGTTAGTCTCAACTTATTTTAGTCATTTGGTGCGGTTCCGATACGCTATAACCAATTTTAATAGATTTGGTTATTTTGGGTTAGTCGCCGAATCAACTTTCAGTTAGTTTCACTTAGTCTCGTCTTATTATAGACATTTGAACTTTCGATACGTTATAATCAATTTTAATACATTTAGTTAGTCGTCTAATCAACATTACTTTGTCTCAACCTATTTTAGTCATTTGATCAGGTTTCGATATGCTCTAACCAATTTTATTAGATCTGGTTAGTCGCCGAATCAACTTTCAGTTAGTTTCAGTTTGCCTCAACTTACTCTAGTCATTTGAGTCGGGCCCGATCGTTATAATCAATTTTAATAGATTTGGTTGTTTTGGCTAAGTCATCGAACCAACTTCCGGTTAGTTTCACTAAATCATAACTTATTATAGACATTTGAACCGGTTCCGATACGATATAATCAGTTTTAATACATTTGGTTAGATGGTTAGTTTTGGTTAGTCGTCTAATGAACTTTCGGTTAGTTTCAGTTAGTCTCAACTTATTTTAGTCATTTGAGTCGGTTCCGATACGTTATAATCAATTTTAATAGATTTGGTTAGTTTGGGTTAGTCGTCGAATCAACTTTCGGTTAGTTTCACTTAATCTCACGTATTTTAATCATTTGAACCGGTTCCGATATGTTATAATCTAAGATTTGGGTAGTTTGGGTGAGTCGCCGAATCAGCTTTCGGTTAGTTTCACTTAGTCTCAACTGGTTTTAGTCATTTGAAGCAGTTACGATGCGTCATAATCAATTTTAATAAATATGGGTTAGTCGTCCAATCAACTTTCGGTTAGTTTCACTTCGCCTCATAAAAATTGATTAATTCTTTACCGATTCCATAAAAGAGAAAGAGGGAGAGAGAGAGATGCTTTATCTCTCTTGCGAGACGAAAATTCCAAAACGTGTCATTACATGCATGGCTTTGAAAAATCACTTTCATGAATCTAAAGAATATTAAAATAGCGTAAATTTTGTGGATTTCTAATATTTACCTTCGCCCAAATTATGTATATAAGTTGAGTTATATATGAGTATAAGTGAGTTTGATCGCTGTTTTAACCACTAATTAAGAATAAAAACACCCTAGATGGAAAACACTTTTAATGCTAGGGTTAAGTTATAGGTGTGGCACAGGTTAGTTGGTGTTTTCATTTTTTTTAAAGACGACATCCACTGTGACAACGCATTTGTCATATTAATAACAAAATGTAATAAAATATCGATACCTATCGACAGCCGAAAATATCAGGTTAAAATTATTCCATTGTCGCTATTTTCCTGTTATATTTTGTAACTTGTGTTCGTAATTAAACAATACAAGTTGTACCTACTGGTATTTTTATCCATATCGTAGATAATATTTCGTTTATTATTTACTTATTTATTATAATACTAAGTAACTATTACAAAGTAGTATCATTAATGAGCTATAAATGAGACAGAGAATGTCAATAGTTGTTCATAACAAATAAATAATCCAAACATTAATATGTAATCATATTCATATCATTTATTCCTAATAGAACACTCCCCGTATAAAAATAATCGAGCGGCAGTTCATATTGACCGTACACCGTAGCTGCACCCATTCCTTTACTGTACAGTGGCCGAGTGTGTTCAAGGTCAACGGCAGTATTTT